>WNGS01109749.1:1556941-1580768 GCA_020271785.1 Procambarus virginalis
GTGAGGTCATAACCTACCGTTTGCCTCGGTGCTTTTCGGAGCGACTTCCTCGCCGTTTCTACTGCAAGCCACATTAGATACACATTTGAAGAAGTCAAATAGCCCTTATAAGGCAGAGATCAGTGACAACTTGTATGTCGATAATTTCCAGGGAACAACTAATGATAAATCTAAATTGGTAGAAATTTACCATGAGGCTAACCGTGAGTTAATAGGAGCCAATATGCCACTACAATCATGGGCCTCAAACAATAAATCATTAAACCAGATAATCGAGAAAGAATTTCCAGGTTATCAGGTGCCTAATCAATTAAAAGTTCTGGGTGTGGAATGGAACACTGGTACTGACGAGATGAATATCAAGTCAGTACAAACCAATAATTCATCCCTTACCATGAGAAAATTACTCTCATATGTCAGTCAACCATTTGACCCCTTAGGCTTACTTAGTCCTATATTAATAAGGGGCAAACTCCTAATGCAGGAATGCTGGCAGAAACATATGGGATGGGATGATCCGTTGCCAATTGAGTTGCAAGAGAAATGGCAAATACTCGCAGCGGATTTCAATCAATTAGGTGTTTTGAAATTTCCTCGTAATGCTTCAGGACAAAACTTACCTACAAATTGCACATTTTTTGCGATGCCTCTGGCAAAGCATATGGCGCTGCAGCCTACTTAGTCAATAGTGCACAATCAATTTTACTCACATCTAAAGCGAGAGTTGCTCCAATCAAGAAGAGATCTTTACCTCAAATGGAGTTAACTGCATTGCTAGTGGGAGTAAGATTGGCTCATTGCCTGACCAAGACACTCAATAATATTCACTTTGGTGAGATCGTAGTGTGGTCAGACAATGAGGCAGTCTTACAATGGGTAAGAAATAACAACAATAAACTCCCTACGTTAGTAATCGCGTTAGGGAAATTCATGAATTATCTGCTGGATATAAATTCAGACATGTCCCCACTAAGGACAATCCTGCAGATTACTTATCAAGAGGTTTAACATTTAAACAGCTAAGTAAGTCTTCGATGTGGTTTAATGGACCTTCATGGCTTGTTAGTGGTCAGTGGCCCAAACAGAAACCACAAGTCATAGTGACCAGTATCACTACTCCCATGAAAGACCCAGAACCTCATCGAGTCTCAGCTATTAATCCTCACAATTATTCTAACTTGAGTAAGTTATTAAGAGTGACAGCACATGTGTTTGATTTTCTTGCCAAGATAGGAATCAAGCATAAGTTTCCCAATCCTATCATCTACTGGATCAAACGTGCACAACAAGAGACATATGGAAGTGAATATGAAAATCTTCCAGATAAATTAACCAAGTCTCTAGGTATCTGGTATGATACCAACACTCATAATATATTAAGGTGTGGAGGACGTTTGCTTCATGCAAAAATTGATTTGGACACAAAGAATCCAATCCTTCTACCACGTCACCACGTTATTACCAAACTTCTAGTTTTACATCACCATCAATATGGTACTTTGCATGGTGGAGTGTTAGACACACTCACCGACCTCAGACAGAAATATTGGCTTCCTCAAGGTCGTCAAACTGTCAAATCAATTATTAAGTCCTGTATAATCTGTCAACGCTACGATGCTCGAGTGTGTCCTTACCCAGGACCACCACCACTCCCTAAAGAGAGGGTAGTTCATCTTCGTCCGTTTGAGACTACTGGTGTTGATTACACAGGAGCCTTGCTTCTCACTGGCAATCCGGATAAGATACCAGTGAAAGCTTATATTTGCCTCTTCACATGTGCTACCACACGAGGCGTACATTTAGAAGTGACTTCTGACATGAGTGCTGAAGCCTTCATCCAAGCTTTTCGTAGATTTGCAGCTCGCAGATCCTGTCCCAAGCTCATGATATCTGATAATGGCTCAAATTTTGTGGCAGGAGAAGCCTGCTTACGAGAGATATGGAATCATCCAGAAGTGCAGTCTGTCATGCAGAGACGACAATGCCACTGGAAATTTATTGCTCCCAGAGCCCCCTGGCAAGGTGGGTTCTACGAACGAATGATAGGGACTGTCAAGAAGTGTTTAAGGAAGACCTTGCATCGACAGAAAATTAGTTACTCAGAACTCCAAACACTCGTCGTGGAAATTGAGGCGCGAGTCAACAATCGCCCATTAACTTATCTATCAGATGATTTCTCACAGAGAGAGCCTCTGAGTCCCTCGCATTTAATACATGGAGGCCTGCTGAGCCCTCTGATACCTTTGGCAGAAGAGGACCCCGTCGATCCTTCCTATGTAACCAGGAGTGACTTAGTACAAAGTTACCAACATCTCTCTAGAGTAATTGAAAGGTGGAATGAGGTGTGGACTCGAGAGTACCTCACCGCTCTACGAGAGTACCACTATGGAGCTTCGAGCCCCTATAATAAAGTACAGCTTAAACCAGGAGACCTAGTATTAGTTGACAGTGATGGACCAAGGTCAGAATGGCCTATAGGCAAAATTGTTGCAATCCACCCAGATCACCAAGGTATCCTGAGAGTAGTACGAGTTTTGTGCAAAGGCACTACTACTCTAAAGACATTAGAGAAGTTGGTACCTCTCGAATTAGCAGAACGAGAGTGTTTATCAGAACCAGCTTCACCAGTTTCCGAGGATAACAATTCTGATCCACCGAGCACTCGCCCCACTAGAGCAGCTGCTCAACAATGTAAAAGGAAACTACAAGCCTATTATAGCTCTGACTAAGAGCAAATAATTTTTCATCCAATTTGAGTGATCATGATGATACTGTGTTGTGATGTCTAGTAACCAATCAGCTACAAGTCACAATGACCCAGACATTCACCTCACAGTAGAGTCTCAGTTACTTGAATTGTATGATTCAATCATTAACATGTGTAAACTATTAATTATGACATTAATTTTTCATGTCTTAAATTCTTGTATGTCCTTGACATTTACGGGACATCCGTTGTGTGTGTACTAACATACTAACATACTAACCTACTAACTTCGGGATAGGTACGTCAGTACTCAACATGGCACTGCGACCCGAGTTTTCTCCCCCGGAGTTATGTTGGAAATTTCCAACACTTATCATCCATTATTATCTTATGATAAATTAATATTAATTTACATTTGCAGTAGCTCTTAACACTACTAACCATGTTGTTGTTATAAATTAATCTGAGCATATTGCTAATAATTTTACTCCTGATAATGTAAATCAAGAGTTATTAATTAAAATTATTCAGTAACAGTTTTTATTCTGTTACGTTTGAATGCTCTGGAGAAGTATAAATATTATCTCCATTTCTCGCTAGAAATCATTTAGCGAGAATATTATAATTATTAATTCCCTATAATTTTAACCCAGTTCATATTATCGCATTTTCATCCATAATTACGCGGGAAAGAATAGTTTGAGTTTAATAATTTCCGTGGTGAATGCGAGAGCGGGGAGAGGGAGACGCCATTACGCTTTCACGACATCAACAAGGCAGGCACGCGAGACAACGTGGTGGAACACGTGGCATAATTGAGAATTCTTGTCGATAAGAATTACGTCGACACTCAATTAATAAGTGGAATTTACTTGCCAGTGTTCTCTAGTGCCTCAATAGTGAACCCAGCGTCTACAATTACCATCCGGACCGTAATTTGAGTGTGCACGGCAGTGAACACTGAGTCCAGCAGACGCTCCTCTCGGCAAACCTTAGTACTCGGTTACGCTCACAGGTTTTTCTATCTAGTCGGATGCATCAGAGTAGTTTAGAGCCTTAGTGAGTAGTTTGTCGTTAGGATGAGCGATTAAACACAACCAAACGTTAGTAATATTTATTACTCAGTTTAGCTTCATGAATATATGAGCACAATTTTGTAGCCTAGTCAATTGCTACTTTATATTTCTTGTATTACAGCGTGTATTTGAGACGTCAACAAGTTTGTCATCCATCGTGTTTTACCTCGAGTCATTTATCTATGGGGATTCTGTGATCACGAGGACGAGTGATGAACTGGCGTTAGAAATCGTCTTACAGCTAAGACCCTTTATTTCTTATAAATTTATTCAATTCAATTATTGCTGCTATAATATGATCTGAAATTAATACAATTTGATTACTATATATTTACATATGTTGTAGTTAGATTTATTATAATAACCATGCTATAATGAACTAGTGACGAACCACACTGGTTCCTAGATATATATGAATTTCTAGAAATAACCCCCCAATGTTGATATTTGAGGCTTTGACTTTAATTAATAATTACAGTCTTCATTATTTCAAGTGAATATCCATTGAATGTTTATCCATAGACACTGGTTCTCTGGTGTCATTCTAATTATCAATTTTATTTGTTTTCCCTCTTTTCTCAAAAGCGGGTGGTCCTTCGATTTATTTTAATTTAATAATTAAACAATTAATTTTCTAAGTTCAAGCCCCAGATACCCAACACACAAGATAGCGAAGACAGTAGCGATCACGGCGGTCCTGGAGAGATAGGAAGCCAGTGTCAACATACAAGCTAAGGACGGGAGTCGAACGAAAGGCACCAGAACCGAGGCGCAGCCTAGTATGGTGCAAAGCATCAAGACGGCGAAGAGCAGAAGGAGAAGCAGAAGAGTAAGCAGGGCAACCATAATCGAGCTTAGACAAGACGAGAGAGGAATGCAAAGCAAGGAGTGCGCGCCTATCCGCTCCCCAAGAAGTATGGGACAATACTCGAAGGAGGGTAAGGGCCTTAGAGCACTCAACACGGAGGTAAAAGATATGGGGAGACCAAGACAAACGAGTGTCAAGGAATAACCCCAAAAGCTTCACAGAATCTTTGTACTCAAGGGGATGACCATAAAGTGACAAAGAGGGACGAAGAACGACCCGTTTCCGAGTAAAAGACATTGCACAAGTCTTAGAAGTAGAGAACTTGAAGCCATGATCGGTGGCCCAAGACGACACGGCATCAATCGCAAGTTGAAGCCGGCGCTGAAGGAGAGGCGAATCATCACCCTGACAGCAAAGGGTAAGATCATCGACATAGAGAGCGGAGAAGACACCTGAAGGAATTGAGGAAAGAAGACCATTGAGGGCAACCAGAAAGTGAGTAGTGCTCAGAACACTACCCTGGGGCACACCTTCATATTGCTGAAAAGAGGCAGAGAGAGCGGTACCAAGGCGCACCCGAAAGGAACGACGAGAGGGGAAGCTGCGGAGAAAGAGAGGGAGATGACCACGAAGGCCAAAAGAATGAAGCTGGGATAGAATATGATATCTCCAAGTGGTGTCATAAGCCTTTCCAGGTAAAAAAGGACAGCAACAACAGAGGTCCTCGCAGCAAAAGCAGTACGAATATAGACCTCCAAGTTCACCAGGACATCTGTCGTGCTGCGGCACTTGCAGAAACCAAATTGAGAAGGGGAGAGGAGGTGATGGTGTTCCAGGAACCACATCAGACGAACCATACGAATCATACGTTCGAAGAGTTAGAAGACACAACTTGTGAGGGCAATAGGGCGAAAGTCCTTAGGGGAAGTTCCCAGAGACCCTGGTTTGTGAACAGGGAGGACAACGGCATCGAGCCAGTCCTCAGGGACTGACGACGACTCCCAGATCCGATTATACAGACTCAGTAAATACTGAGACGTGCACGGAGGGAGATGGCGAAGCATCTCATAATGAATACCATCGGAGCCCGCCGCCGTAGAACCGCAGAGGGCCAGGGCAGAACGAAGTTCAGAGAGAGAGAAGGGATCGTTATAGGAAAGTCGAAGACGAGTGCAGAAATCTAAAGAACGAGACTCGAGGACAGGTTTACGAAGAAGGAAAGATTGGGGAAGATGAAGACCAGAGCTAACAGAAGAAAAGTGGGAACCCAGTTCGGTAGCGACCTGCAACGGGTCCGCCACAAGAGTACCACGGAGGTGAAGGACCGGGGTAACATCAGGAACGAACTTACCCGCTATCTTGCGGATATGCTTCCATATCTGTGGCAGGGGAGTTTCGGACGTAATTGTGGAGAACATAAGACGCCCAACATTCACGTTTAACTGTACGATGGCCCTACGGGCCACCGCNGTAGTGGTAGGGAGGGAGACCAGCAGTAGTGGTAGGGAGGGAGACCAGCAGTAGTGGTAGGGAGGGAGACCAGCAGTAGTGGTAGGGAGGGAGACCAGCAGTAGTGGTAGGGAGGGAGACCAGCATAGTAGTAGGGAGGGAGACCAGCAGTAGTGGTAGGGAGGGAGACCAGCAGTAGTGGTAGGGAGGGAGACCAGCAGTAGTGGTAGGGAGGGAGACCAGCAGTAATGGTAGGGAGGGAGACCAGCAGTAGTGGTAGGGAGGGAGACCACAGTAGTGGTAGGGAGGAGACCAGCAGTAGTGGTAGGGAGGGAGACCAGCAGTAGTGGTAGGGAGGGAGACCAGCAGTAGTGGTAGGGAGGGAGACCAGCAGTAGTGGTAGGGAGGGAGACCAGCAGTAGTGGTAGGGAGGGAGACCAGCAGTAGTGGTAGGGAGGGAGACCAGCAGTAGTGGTAGGGAGGGAGACCAGCAGTAGTGGTAGGGAGGGAGACCAGCAGTAGTGGTAGGGAGGGAGACCAGCAGTAGTGGTAGGGAGGGAGACCAGCAGTAGTGGTAGGGAGGGAAACCAGCAGTAGTGAGAGTGTACTCACCTAGTTGTGCTTGCACGGGGTTGAGCTCTGGCTCGTTGGCCCTGCCTCTCCTGAGGGAGAAGTGGATCATGAATTCTCTTATTGGTGAGCGCAAACAAAATACTGTCGTATTTATGCTATAAACCTGTCGATTTTTTCTCTTAAATTAGTTTTTTTATTATTTTTTTCTTTTCATTTTCCTCCATTTCTTGTTTACGAACTGACACGTTTACTGACGGGTCTTGTCCTCAAGGGGTTTGCAATCCAAGGGGTCCTCTGTATCTATAAAGGTAAGCTATAACTTGTACATACTATAGTACAAAATATTTGTTTATTCAAATTCAAAAATTCAAATGTTTATTCAGGTAAAGTACATACATACAGAGTGTGATTCAAATATTGATGAATTTATAGATAGAGCTAGTACATACAATGCCTAAAGCCACTGCAATGGGGCCTCGACTTACGATGCTAATCCGATCCCAGAGACGGATCGCAAGTCGAAATATCGTAAGTCAAAGCGATTTTTCCCAAAAAAAATAAAGGGAATTAAATTAATCCGTCCCAACCCTCCAAAATATTAACATACAAATACATTTTATACTGAATACAATGTTTTTTTCTAACTACAATACAGTACCAAAGTTTCTCTTACCTTTATGGAGGGCTCTTGATGGCATATGGAAGATGGTGATGAGGGGGAGGTTATCTTGAGATGATTTCGGGGCTTTTTAGTGTCCCCGCGGCCCGGTCCTCGACCAGGCCTCCACCCCCAGGAAGCAGCCCATGACAGCTGACTAACACCCAGGTACCTATTTTACTGCTAGGTAACAGGAGCATAGGGTGAAAGAAACTCTGCCCATTGTTTCTCGCCGGCACCGGGATCAAACCAGGGACCACAGGATCACAAGTCCAGTGTGCTGTCCGCTCGGCCGACCGGCTCCCTAATCGGGGAGGAGGAGAGTTGTTACTGTTTGGAAGGAGAGTCCCCTTCCATTATCACATCAGGCAGTGATGTTTTCTCTGGGGTACTCCCTCTCCTACGTTTTGCCTGAATACCACTAGGACCTGGTTGTGGTTCAGTGCTTGTTTGTCTCACTACAAATTTCAAGAGACATTTGTTTTTCCCTTCGTTTTAACATTTGTCTGTAATGATGCATCACAGTGTCATTGAATAGGTTAAGGCAACGACCTACTGCAGCTTGATTTGGGTGAGTCGTTTCAGCAAAGG
This sequence comes from Procambarus virginalis, assembly GCA_020271785.1. Taxonomy (NCBI): domain Eukaryota; kingdom Metazoa; phylum Arthropoda; class Malacostraca; order Decapoda; family Cambaridae; genus Procambarus; species Procambarus virginalis. The sequence continues at coordinate 1,564,804 of WNGS01109749.1, forward strand.
TTTGCAATTCTTCCCATGCTGCATACATTTTATTAATTGTTGAGGAAGAAACATTCTGTACTCTTGTTTCTGCTCTATGGTCATCCTTACATGGGTTTTCATATGTTGAGCCTTACCACTGACTTTCCTGGGACTCATAGCGTGATATATAATAATTACTTTAATGGAGATGAGAAAGAGGAGAGGGCCAAGTACACACTGACATGTGAAACACAAATGTTAATGGGTCGCCTGACAGCTGGGTGGACAGCGCTTCGGATTTGTAGTCCTGAGGTTCTGGGTTCGATCCCCAGTGAAGGCGGAGACAAATGGGCAAAATGTTTCTTTCACCCTGATGCCCCTGTTACCTAGCAGTAAATAGGTACCTGGGAGTTAGATAGCTGTCACGGGCTGCTTCCTGGGAGTGGAGGCCTGGTCGAGGACCGGGCCACGGGGACACTAAAGCCCCGAAATCACCTCAAGATAACCTCAAGATGGGTAGGGTGGGAGAATTCATTTCATTCACAGAAACATACTGGAGCCTGTCACTAAGGTAAGATTGAAGGTATTGCAGGAAGTGACATCTGACCCTATAATACTGTAGTTTAAGAACGAGGTTATTGTGGTTAACAGTGTCAAAATCTTACGAAGGTCAGGAAATAACCCAACAAGGTACTCATTATTATAAAGAACAGCATGTATCAAGTTCATACTAATCCGGGCATCATTGGTGCTTTTTTGGGGGTCTGAAGTAATATTAGCAAGAGTGTTGTGTTTAGATACATAGGAGTAAAGTTGCTTGTATACTAACTTTAAAATATTTTTAGACAAGGTTGGCTGGATTGATATTGGTCTGTAATTGTTGACATAATTAAGTGAGATTTAGGCTTAGTTATAAATGCAGATAAAACCAAATATGAGTATAGGAAACGAAGAAATATAAGACTTACTCTAAATGGTGTGGAACTGAGCCGTGTTCAGAAGTACAAGTATCTGGGCATGTATGTTGGATACACATGTGAGAGTAAAAATGCTGAAATAAATCATATCAGCACCTTATGTAAAGCCCGTCTGCATCCTCTAAAAGCACTGGCTTTTTCTGGTAAAGGTGTTGGGGTACCTATCTTGCGGATGTTATACATAAGCACTGTTCGGTCCCTGATAGACTACGCAGCACCCGTTTTGTCTTACACAGGCCAAGGCAGACTCAAAAAAATAGAGCTGATACAGAACGAGGCTATGAGGATTATTCTTGGATGTCAAAGAAATGCAATGATTGAAATAATGAGAATGGAATTAAATTTACAGAGTGTGTGTGATAGAGTCCGTGACATTAACACTAGAGTATCTATTCGTTTCATGCGGAGAAAAGGAGGGGATAAGCTGTTTGAGAGCGTTCAGACCTGTCTGAGTGACGTACACACTTCCAGGAAACTGAGGGAGACACGCTACACGAGGGGATTAGCTCATGACCTCAGGGAATACGATGTACTTGACTGCTGTAAACCCTCTCGACAGTGTAATATGTCTGCTCCATGGAAAGTACAGAAAATAGACGTCGAAATTGCACCCCTCAAGGTGAAAAAGATTCATCATGAACCGGGACAATTACGGTGTTTGTATGGAAGCATGATATCTCGGTTACCAAGAGACAACAGTTTACATGTATATTGTGACGGGTCGGTGGCGGAGGATGGCAGGGCAGGGTGTGGTGTCCTAATAAGGGATTATACGGAGTTTGGGACTGTGGACAGGATAATTGAACTCCGGCTTAGTAATTATATATCATCCACACAAGCTGAACTGCAGGCCATTCTGGCATGTTTGGAGGAAGTACGTCATGACAACAAAAATGTTTTTGTATTTGTCGATAGCCGAGGAGCACTTGAGTCCTTAAACAGTCGAAACCCAGTCTTCGTCTCCATAGTTGAGGATTGTAAGAGAAGAATAACTGAGATACAGCTGAAAGGACATAGTGTGAAATTCATGTGGATTCCATCTCATGTTGGAATAGTGCTCAACGAGGTGGCGGATGACTTGGCCAAACGTGCCACATCAAAACCACAAGTTGACATTGAATGTGAATTCACAATGAGACAAATTCGAAGCAAAATCAGAAATATTCAGGCACAGGCAGGAGCGGAGAGGAGAGATCTAATGTATGAGAGAAGTCAAACCATGCAACACTACATGTATGTGAGTCAAAACACCCATTTCACTTATGGTAAAAGGAGAAATGCTTGGAGTGACTCTGTGTACATGCGGCTCAGGCTTGGGTACAAATATTACTGGGAATATGGGATAGGTGTTCATGATAATGACACGAAGTGTAAACTATGTGGTATGTTAAGGTCTCACACACTTGCCCATTATGTTCTTGATTGTCCGTTGATTAATGTATATAGAAACACTGAGATAAGGACTGTTCCTGAACAAATAGCCTGGATGTGTCACAACGGAAAGGTTGATGAAATTCTTGAGAGATATAAGAATTTTGCACCAAGACTGTAATATTTTGTTGAATTATCTGCATGTCTCTTGCAAATTGTCTATACAGTATACCTAGGTCATAAAAGTATTTGTGTACGTCTGATATCATACTTCTCGTGAAGGAGGAAATGTATATGTTTATCTCTCAGAATGTTTGGTAATATGATTATTGTTTGTGATGTGTGTATATGTATGTATTAACAAGATGTACTGAACGGGGTGAGAATAGCTTGAGCTACCTCATCCCTTTGTGTGTATTTTACATCAATAAACTTATTTCAATTTCAATTTCAATTAAGTGAGATCACAACTTTCACGGGCTGGGCTAACTTTTTTTATCAGGAAAGGTGTGGAGTTCAAGTGACTTGTTGAAGAGCAATGCAATGGCCATAGCATGAAATCAGGAGGCTTTTTTGTAAGTTAGAGTTTGTATCTCAGCCAGGGCACCTGACTTTGTTTTAAGAGAAAGGATCATATCATTAACAAGAGAAGTATTAGTGGGAGTTACATAATACTGATATAATAGACTATAAACAATATATTTACCAGGTAAACTCAGGTAAATATATTGTTGAAGTTTAATGTCATGTAATGTCAACACCTCAAACCAATTCTATTTGCTGACGACACAACCTTCATTTACTCCAGTACTGACCCCCCTTGCTCTAAATGCCACAGTAAATACTAAGCTAAATAAAGTTCATCTTTGGCTAACTGCCAACAAACTCACCCTTAACATTGACAAAACTTTCTATATTCTGTTTGGCAATAAATCCACTAATCAAATAAATCTCAAAATAAACAATACCCAAATTTGTAACAAATTAGATGGCAAATTCCTTGGTGTTCTCATTGATCACAAGCTGAATTTCCAGGGACACATTCAAAATATATCAAAAAAAGTTTCAAAAACTGTAGGCATTCTTTCTAAGATCAGATATTATGTACCCCGTCCTGCCTTGGTGACTATCTATTACACCCTCATCTATCCATATCTCAACTATGGTATTTGTGCTTGGGGTTCTACTACCCAAAATCATTTACGTCCTCTACTTACTCAACACAAAGCTGCTATTAGGACAATCTCCAACTCTGGCCCCAGACGTCACTCGGTACCCCTACTCAAATCTCTGAATATGTTAGATATTAGGTCACTGCACATTCTCTCATGTGTATTATACATATATAAAACGCTGAACTGTAATGCCAATCCTGACCTCAAAAGCTTCATTGAAGGTTGTAACAGAACCCATGAGCACCACACCAGAAATAAATACAGTTTTGATATTCCAAGAGTACGACTTATTCAAACTAGAAATGCTCTACAAATCAAGGGTCTCAGAATGTGGAATGACCTTCCCAACCATGTTAAAGAATGTACCTCTCTCGACCAGTTTAAGATAAAAACGAAGCACTACCTAATAAATTCCCTGTAACTTACCCTACCCCTCTATTATCAACCCATGTCTTTTTTTTTTTTTACAACGCTGTTTGTCGACCTAATTGTATTTGTGCTGCTTTTTCAGCCATGTTCCCCCCTTTTTTTCCCTATTTTTATTTGTTCTCTACACATTTTATTCTTTATACTCAATTAGTATTCAGCTTTAGTCATTTAAGTTTTTCTGCCCGAAACGCTTTGCGTAATAGTGGCTTTAGGCATTGTATGTACTAGCCCCATCTATAAATCAAACATTCTTTGTAAAATCCCTTGTATGTATGTACCTTACCTAAATAAACATTTTATTATTATTTTATTTTATTATTATTATTATTATGTCTTAAGTTCTAAATTAGCTGAGTGAGGTAGCACCAGGTTGTAACTAAATAATAAACAGTATACAGTAATTCATATCCAGATTCGGACTAATATATTTGTCAGTGTTGATTCAGGGTAATATCAATGCCAGAGTCATGCTAATTCATGTACAAGAGAGAGTGTACTCACCTAGTTGTAGTGTACTCACTTAGTTGTGTTTACGCAGGTTGAAATTTAAAATTCAAAATTTATTCTATGATTAAGATTTAAAAAAACATACACAGCATGTACATTTTAATATTTAAACCTGTTAATATAATTAAGCATTTATTATATAAAAAACATAAAAAACCAGCATTGAATGTAATGAAACGCCATTTTCTGGGCGAGACCCGGATGCTCCCCGGAGTTATACCAGGCTGATATGCTAATGTCAGACTTTGGCATCAGTCATGTGCATGGAGTTCTAGGGCCTACCGGGGACCACTTTCATAACCTGGCCCCCTCAGAGAGGCAAGGGGAGTAATCGCCTTTAGAAACCCCTGTGTGGTTGGAAGCAGTCTATGTCTTCTATCGACCAGGTCAAGCATCCAGAAAGGTAAGCATTCCAAAACAAACCCCTATTCTGGTTAAAATTGCTACTAAAAGACGAACTAGTGGATAGAACTCCTCAACAGAAAACAAGCAAACTAGTATGACGTCACACGTCACCACGCCGCTGTCTGCAAAGCCCCCCCCCCCCGAGAGGGGGGGAAGGGGGAGCCCCAAACCTCTCATGCCAGCTATCCACCCATCAGTTCTGAGGCTGGATATCAAAACACCCGAAAAAACGCCGACCGGAGGGAGGGAGGGTTGCCGGGGAACCTCCGGGTCTCACCCAAAAAATGGCGTTTCAGTACATTCAATGCAGGTTTTCTGGGGAGAGCCCCGTCGGCTCCTCGGAGCTAACTACCCACAGAGGAAGGTCAAAGGGACGGATCCGGGAGGCGGTCACCACGCACCCCTCAACGGAAGCGAGACAACCAGATGCAAACGCCAACCAAAGGCGACACAGGCCCGAAAGGGCCCGGGAACAACACGAGACAACGAGCAGCCAGGCCCCTATACGAACGCCAAAAGATCCATGCCCGAATGACAGCCAGGACACGCCGCCAAGACGGCAGCAAGAGCAGCGAAGCCACAAACGCCATGAACACGGGAAAAGAACACAGGCAGGCTAGCCGCAATAACATGGCAGACAACCTGGTTATCTTGAGATGATTCTTGAGGTTACCTTGAGATGATTTTGGGGCTTTTTAGTGTCCCCGCGGCCCGGTCTTCGACCAGGCCTCCACCCCCAGGAAGCAACCCGTGACAGCTTACTAACACCCAGGTACCTATTTTACTGCTAGGTAACAGGGGCATAGGGTGAAAGAAACTCTGCCCATTGTTTCTCGCCGGCACCTGGGATCGAACCCAGGACCACAGGATCACAAGTCCAGCGTGCTGAACGATCGGCCGACCGGCCCTAAGGTACCTGGGGTACCTTCACCCGCGAATAGGGAAGAATGGAACCGGATCAATGCAAAGCGCACCCTGGACGTAGAGGCCGTGGCTCGCAAATAATAGCGGAGGGCCGCAACTGAACACAAAACATGACGCACCCCCGGCCTGACCAACCAAGCACCAACAAACCAAGGACCCCCTCTGGAAGCAGCAGCCCCATCTCATGCCAGAAAAGATGGAGACGGCTGCAACCAAACAAACCAAAATGCCAAGACCGAAGGAGCAGAAACCCTAGCGGAGGAGAGCAAGAAGCCCAGCGACCCGACCCCTAGAGGGAAACGCCAACAGGAAAAAAAGCCATCGAGAAACAAACCTGAACCGTAGGGGCACCACCAACCGAGGAGAAGAAAGAGCATGCTGTCCAGAGACCAGGATGGCGCAAGCAGTGCACGAACAGGCCGGAGATGAAACCAACGCACGAGACAGCTTACTAACAGCGCAGAAGCAACACCATGACTGAAAGCAAGCTGAAGTGGCTCCGCTAGCGCCACACGAAACGAGGCAACAGTATGTGGCAAGACGATGGCCCACAACCCCCATCAGAAAAACCAAGCCGACGCTAACAACTGCAGCCACCTAAGAAGGGACAGGAGGAAAGGGAAGGACCGCCAAAATACCCCATACCACCGCCAAGAAGAAACACACAGGTGGGACACCAACAACGAAGTCACCAGACCACGAACCGGAGGCGAGACACGAGGCAGAACGTAATCAGCCTCAACAAAGGTCATCCGAGCCTAGGAAGAGGCGGAGCCACGGTTAGATCTCGGGCGTGACCAACAAAACGGCGGCAAATAAGGAGATAAAACGCCTGCCAAACAGAAAGCTCCCCAATGCGAGCAAGCCCGCCAGGAGATCTGAAACGACGGGTCCGACGCGAGACATCGCGAGACCCTGAAAAACCAACAGGGTCAACCTAGCTAGTTATTTGAGCTAGACAGGGCAAGCCAGGAAAACTGGAACCCAAACCTGGCAACAGCAAGGCCAAAAGGCACAAACAAATCACACAATTAACAGTGTGCAGGAGGACGAGGAACGAAGAAGGCATACAGCAAAATGTGAACGAAAGGGACAAGGCCAACCCACAGAGTTGCAGGCCTTGCCCGAACAAACCAAACTGCAGAAGGTGCAAAAGGTTTCCACGAGACCAATACCCGAACCAAGGGGTACAAGCAACGAAAACAGACCAAGACACATAAGTGCACTATGTGACACAGGCTGAAGGAACACCCAAAAAAGCCAAGGAACGCACGAAGGAAACTCCCGCGGCAGAGGAGGAAACAAATGGAACGCACAAGGAAGGGAAGCGGCAGAAACCGACCCCCCCCCCCCCACACAGCTGCAAGTGTAGACAAAAAACTGAGCCCAAGAGACGCCAAGGAAGCGACAGTGAAGAGAGGCAGGACGAAAGAGCCAAAGCTCAAATCCCAGGAAACACAACCAGGCGAGGACAGAAACCCACACACATGGAAGGGCCAAGCCAGAGACCCGAAGACCACGAGAAACGACACAAGCAAACCCCAACACGCAACCGCAGGGACAAAACAGCAGCAAAGTGTCACACCACAGCAACCTGACACAGTAACAAGTACATGCCACCGTGGAACACGTTACCAATGCACACATGTAGCAGCAACACTCACCACACACAACACGCAACATGTATGTATTAACTTTTCTCTGCGAAGGCAGAGAAATAGTGCAGGCAGATTCCAGGCTGACCCCAGACAGGGCCAATGGAGACACAATTAACACTTAAAATTACTGTACAGTTCATTAAGGAAAGTTAGTTTTGACTGCCAGCTGCAGAAGCCTCACTGGTTGAATGCATTTGGGTTGCCTATGAGGCCTCACTTGTTGAAGGCACTCGCTTGCACCTCACTTGAAGGCGCTTGACTTGCCTGTGATGCCTCACTTGTTGAAGGCGCTTGCTTGCGCCTCACTCGTTGAAGGCGTTTGGCTTGCCTGTGGCACCTCACTTGTTGAAGGCATTTGGCTTGCCTGTGATGCCTCATTGGTTGAGGTGTATATCACGTAACTTGTCTTTAATTGCTAGGACAACCTTTTTCCTCTTAACACCTCCAGAACAATTGATACTGCTACCAGGCATAGTCTTGGCCAAAAATGTTAAAAGTTACTATGAAAATATAAAAGTTATTTAAAAAAAATATTTCACGAATGGCACAGCACTGTGGTATAACACGAGGAACAGGAGCACATGGGTTGACCAGTGTTGGATGGGTCCACTTGGGGCAGCTATAGCACGTTACGTATGCCGCCAGGAGGAAAAAACTCAATATTTTTTAAGGAAACTTCAGCCTGTGCACATTGTTTTAAAGAAACTTATATATTTGTTATTACATAATTACTAGTACTGTACTTATTTCATTTGTTTTTGGCTAGGATGAATTGTTCTAAAATTAATGGTAATTCCTGTACCCAGGTGGTCCCTTCTACCACTCCCCCTCCCACCCCACCCCACCCCCTCCTCCACCATGTGCCTCGAGCACAGGCAGACGGGATTAATACAGTACAGCCAGCCCCATATGGCTTTCATATCCAGACAATTCAATGATTATCCGGCTGACTGTTGAGATAGTGTAACATCGGCAGCAAGTTAACCAGCTCCGATTTCTTATCCGGCTCCCATGGCCATTTGGGCCAGATATTGAGATAACTTGATCCGGTCACGATTTTGGCCGTATAAGGCCTTTTCCGGATGTTCGAATCCTGGATAATCACGTGGTTACAGTAATAATATAACTAATGTAATGTAATAATAAATAATAATGTAATAATGCAATAAATAACTAATATAATTGGTAATATAACTAATGAAGTCTGGATATCCTTTTATTAACCCTTTAACTGCGCAACACACCTGCAGGCCCACGTCTGGGGTGCGCTACGCGCCTCCAGGTATTTAAATAAAAAAAAATAACCATTGTATTTTTCACGTTCCATTCAAAACTCCCGCGGCTACATGGGGGTTCACATCAGCTTCCTCAGGGCTCTTGTAAACAGACGCATCTTTAAAAAAAATCATGGTCCACATTCCCGGGAGTGAGAGCCTCAGTAGTGAGTGGGCAACCAAGGCCGGCGCACGCAGCATGAGCGCACAGCACTGCTGTTCAGCGTGTGACCACAGCATCGCCTAATAATGTCAAAATATATATATAACCTGTATTATTTAGCCATGATAGTATTATAGAAGAGCCTGAGTGTGTTAATGACTGGGTACAATGTTCAAATATCAGTGATTCAATGCTGTTCACGATGTTCACAGCATTAGCCACAGCATCACAGCATTATTTCGTCCATCTAGGAATCTGCAAATGACTTCTTAGGTTCCTTTTCAAAATAAACTTGTGGTGAATTATTCATTTACAGGAATTAGTGACCAGGATTGTGGTTATAATTAGTGTTGTGCGTAGTGCAGGCGAAGAGTCACAATAACGTGGCTGAAGTATGTTGACCAGACCACACACTAGAAGTTGAAGGGACGACGACGTTTCGGTCCGTCCTGGACCATTCTCAAGTCGCTTGTGACAAGCGACTTGAGAATGGTCCAGGACGGACCGAAACGTCGTCGTCCCTTCAACTTCTAGTGTGTGGTCTGGTCAACGTTGTGCGTAGTATTGTGGAAGGAGGAATTTTGGTGAGGGAGATGACGTCGTAATCGTAGCGTCGTCTGATGTCTGCTGTGTGATTTCTCATGCAGTGTATGGTGGCCAGTGCACTATTTGGACACAATACTGGCTTACTTGCATAGTTGTGGTAAATAAAATATGTAGATAGGTATATATAACATGTGTAAATAGTGTAATAAAAACAATAACATTATGGTGGGAGGCGCAACGTTGGCGAGTAATAAGTTGGAGTGAGGGAGGGCTGTCTGGGTGTGGCTACTCACATTCGCGATGTTCTGAATGTGTTAATGGTAAATGTACATAGTGTGTGACAGTGTATAGTGTGTACATAAGTTGTAAATATACATAAATGAACATAAAACATTGGTGTGAATAACTGTATGATGGGATGTTACGACCCTGGGTTCCTCAGTTGGAAACCAGAGGTCAAATTTGACCTAAATAAACTACCTTGTAGTATTTGACATGCTTGTCGATGTGTATTTGTTCGTATCTTCCCTGCCAGACGTAAGACAATTCTTGTTGCTCACAAAGCATTCAGACTCTTGAGCTTGTTGTGGATTAAGTAACATTGTTATAAGATTAACTATCCTTAGAACGAGTAAAGTAACATTATGAGGCATAGGGGAAGATGTTTTAATGTGTATAGCTGCACGATCAATTAGGCTCTTCCCGGCACCACACAATGCGGGAGGCTGATCTGGGCTGAAGTGGCCTTCTTCTCTGAGCTTGCGTCCTGTGGACAGGAACCTCCTACCTTTCCTCCTCGTTTCTTTATTTCTGTGTTTCGTTCCAAGCTAAGTATATACTGTGTACCTTCTTCCAAGCAAACACAAAACGTTTTCTGACGTTTTCATTTGGTAGCAGAATGGTAACACGGTAACTATTTATATAAAGTCGTCTTTAGAACGTATAATATACGTAAATTTCAGTCAATGAAATCGTAGACATTTTTAGCAAATATGTAAATGACGTTCTATTGCATTTATAATTTAAATTAAGTATTAATTACCTAATGTGAGTTTGTGTGTGTGTGTGTTCGTGTGCATGTGTGCATATGCATGTGTGTGTGTTCGTGTGCATGTGTGCATATGCATGTGTGTGTGTTTGTGTGCATGTTTGTTTACATGTACATGCATGTGTGTGTGTGTGTGCATTTGCATGTTGTGTCATTTGTGTGTGTTGTGTGCATAAGTGTGTATGTGTTTGTATGTGTGTGTGTATGTGTACATGTAAGTGTGGGTGCACATGCATGCGTGTGTGAGTGTGTATGTGTGTGAGTGTGTATGTGTGTGTGTGTGTTTGTGGTTGTGTGAGTGTGCTTGTGTGCATGTGTTTGTGTGTGTGTGCATAGCTTGTACATATGTGCATGTGTGTGTGTATGTGTACGTGTACGTGTGTGTGCGTTTGTGTGCGTGTATGTGTGTGTGTGTGTGTTTGTGTGTGTACGTGTGCTTGTACGTGCATGTGTGTACTCACCTATTTGTGTCAGCAGGATCGAGCATTGACTCTTGGATTCCTCCTTACACACACTTGTGTGAGTGTGTACGAGTGTGTGCGTGTGTGTGTATAAGTGTGTGTGTGTGTGTGTGTGTGTGTGTGTGTGTGTGTGTGTGTGTGTGTGTGTGTGTGTGTGTGTGTGTGTGTGTGTGCAAGTGTACGTTTGTGTGCGTGTGCGTGTGTGTTCATGCACGTGTGCTTGTGTGTGTGCGTGCGTGTGTGAGTGCGTGTGTGTTTGTGGATAATAGTGGAAAGAAAGTGAGTGGAAAGTACTGTTAGGGAAGCCTTACTAAGTTTGTGTGTGTGGTGTGTTCTGGAGGAGGCAGAGAGGTGCTGGTCCTCTTGAGTGTAATATGATACTGGCCTGCGGTCACAACTCTGGGCCTCCCTCGGCCGTGTGTATGGGAGGCCCACCTCCAGTCAGTCTCCCTCTGGCACTGTTGCTGACCGGACCGTCGCCTCTCATTGTCTGGCATAGGCGTGCTCTAATGTGTAGAGTATTATATTTTGTAGGAATTAGGTGTTCCCATTGTTTGTACAGTATTACTAGTTGTTCTAAGGGGGGTTCCAGTGGAACCATGTGGTCTCCCTACCCTAAGCTGACTCTAGCTTCAAGTAATTCAATAGTAGAGCTTTACCCTAGCTTGTGTTCAGTGTAAAACCTTGTATATCCTGCTTATGTGGACCAAGGCTTTTAACGTAAGTATGGTAAAGTTATTATTGTTATTGGTGTGAATGTATATGGGGGGTTGTTAAGGGGTTAATAAATAAGTAGATAAGGAGTATCCTTTTCCCTGTGTAGGAGATCAGTGATCAACCGCTAGACTAGCTGACCTTGGGTGTAGCCAAGTATTCAGCACTGCTTATAGTTTTATTTGGGGGCCGGGCCTTACTGATCTCCCTAAATAGATACATCTTTATTCTGACTGTCCTTACCCCTGAATAGCACTAGATTCACAATAGTACAGCCACTCCTTTTTTATAACATGGGAGGAGCAATGTTGATGAATACAATGTTGGAGCAGTGAGGGAGGGCTGGCTGGGTGTGACAGCTCACACTCGTGGTGTTCTGAATGTGTTGATGGTGAATATATATAGTGTGTGACAGTGTATAGTCTGTAAATAGATTGTATATATACATACATTAGCATGATACATGGTAAATATGTGCAACATACGTGTACACAAGTGTCATGCATGTAACAGTGTCCTCGGACAGTACGGATGTTTTACTGCCATAATATAGTGTACGTGTTCATTATACATAGGATTAGCATGTAAAAACAAATAAAATGTATTTGGAATTGTGCGCAAAAAATGAACAAAAATATATTCGCGGCAACTCGCGAGCCCCGCCCCAGGCGCCCTAGTGTACGTCACAGGCGAATGGGCAATTATGACGTCACTCGCCAACTTACGGACCCCATAGCAGCCAAAGTAAGTACAATTTCAATTTATTTTTTGATATACCCAAACTGAGGAAAGGGTTTTTGAGACTTTAAAAAAAAAAAAAAAATTTTTCAAGAGAATTTATTTCCTGTGCACTGGGGGGGGGGGGGTCATATATGGAGGCGGTGCAGTTAAAGGGTTAAATTTTTGTAAAAACTTCTCTTAGTAAGTGTTTGCCTGTACCGTGAAAAAGTAATGCAGTAAAACCACTAATTAATGTTAATGCTCTGTGTTTTGATAAATATTCCTTTTACATAAAGAATTAGGCAAAAAGTAGGCAATTAGGGGTTGTAAAAGATACAGTGTGAGTTTGAAGCACAAGGTAGGAAACTATGAGGATGATGTAAGGTACTTTTTTTATTTTATTTTTGAACTAGGCATGGTTTGGAAACTTTTTTAATTTATCAGTGAGAAAATTCCAAAGACTGGTCACTTTTATTTGCATGGAACTTACTCTGGGGATATCAAAGCGATATTTATTTCCGGTATAGTGCTCATTGGTTCTATTAAATATATCAAAAAAAGTTTCAAATCAACATTAGCATTTAGGAACAAGAGTTTTGTACAAGTAGATTGCACAGGAGAATGTGTGGAGTGAGTATGTTTAGCACGTTAAGGGACTTAAATAGTGGGGCTGTGTGTTGTCTGACAATAAAGTTTGTTATAGTTCGGATCCTGCAGTCTCTCCGAGACACAAACCAGGGTTTTACACAATTTCCCCATGCACTTGGGCTCTGTCAATAAGCTATTCTACCTCTTCGCCCTTACTTCAGTACACACAGAAATCACAATAGCGTCACAATTCAGTTAGCCAAAGATGGACTTTATTGAGTTCAGTATTAACTGTCATTCAAAATAAGAGGACGAGGACTGGAGAAAATGAAGGTTTTGTCATCGGCAAATAAAATTGGCGTGAGGTGTTGAGAGGCATCTGTAAGGTCATTAATGGAGATGAGAAAGAGGAAAGGGCCAAGTACACACTGACATGTGAAACACAAATGTTAATGGGTCACCTGACAGCTGGGTGGACAGCGCTTCGGATTTGTAGTCCTGAGGTTTTGGGTTCAATCCCAGTGGAGGCGGAGACAAATGGGCAAAATGTTTCTTTCACCCTGATGCCCCTGTTACCTAGCAGTAAATAGGTACCTGGGAGTTAGACAGCTGCTACGGGCTGCTTCCTGGGGGTGGAGGCCTGGTCGAGGACCGGGCCGCGAAACACTAAAGCCCTGAAATCATCTCAAGATAACCTCAAGATGGGTAGGGTGGGAGAATTCATTTCATTCACAGGAACTTACTGGAGCCTGTCACTAAGGTAAGATTGAAGGTATTGCAGGAAGTGACATCTGACCCTATAATATTGTAGTTTAAGAACGAGGTTATTGTGGTTAAGTGTCAAAATCTTACGAAGGTCAGGAAATAACCCAACAAGGTACTCATTATTATAAAGAATAGCATGTATGAAGTTCATACTAATCCGTGCATCATTGGTGCTTTTTTGGGGGTCTGAAGTAATATTAGCAAGAGTGTTGTGTTTAGATACATAGGAGTAAAGTTGCTTGTATACTAACTTTATAATATTTTAGACAAGGTTGGCTGGATTGATATTGGTCTGTAATTGTTGACACAAGTGAGATCACAACTTTCACGGACTGGGCTAACTTTTTTTTTTTTATCAGGAAAGGTGTGGAGTTCAAGTGATTTGTTGAAGAGCAATGCAATGGCCATAGCATGAAATCAGGAGGCTTTTTTGTAAGTTAGAGTTTGTATCTCAGCCTGGGCACCTGACTTTGTTTTAGAAGAAAGGATAATATCATTAACATCAGAAGTATTAGTGGGAGTTATATAATACTGATATAATAGACTATAAATAATATATTTACCAGGTAAACTCAGGTAAATATATTGTTGAAGTTTAATGTCATGTCTTAAGTTCTAAATCAGCTGAGTGAGGTAGCACCAGGTTGTAACTAAATAATAAACAGTATACAGTAATTCATATCCAGAGTCGGACTAATATATTTGCCAGTGTTGATTCAGGGTAATATCAATGCCCGTCATGCTAATTCATGTACAAGAGAGAGTGTACTCACCTAGTTGTAGTGTATATACTCACTTAGTTGTGCATTATTTCGTCCATCTAGGAATCTTCAAATGACTTCTTAGGTTCCTTTTCAAAATAAACGTGTGATCAATTATTCATTTACAGGAATTAGTGACCTGGATTGTGATAATAGCAGGATTGTGGTTATAATTAGTGTAATGGTGTAGTAAGAGAAACGATCTTCGTCCACATGGTTTTATTCTCCGCTAGTAACAACAAAACAATTATCAGGTACATGAAATATTATTAACAAGTAAGAAATTATCAAAAGAAGGCACCAAACCGGGAAGGCTTTGGAGCACCATCAAATGTGCAGAATAATCAGAGGGGCGCTAATATCACCAAGGATGCCAATACGAGAACAAAAATGCATAAGTAAGTAATTATCAAAAGAAGGCACCAAACCGGGAAGGCTATGTAGCACCATCAAATGTGCGGAATAATCAGAGGGCGCTAATATCACCAAGCATGCCAATACGAGAACAAAAACGCATCAGGTGAACGATATCAAAAGTATCCGAGTCACCAAGAATTCTATTGAGGGACAAGTGACCGCGAGGGGCGTCGGAAAGCAAGACATACGCTCGTCCCGGAAGTCAGGACATTCAAGAAGGACATGCACGACCGTAAGAGGGACAATGCAATTAGGACAATAAGGAGCAGGGCGGCGCTCCATCAAGTGACCATGGGTTTAGCGAGTATGGCCAATACGCAACCTCGCCAGAGCAGTTTCCCACCGCCGGTTACGGTGGTAGGAGGATGGCCACAAGGAAACACAACATTTAGAGTACGGAGTTTGTTACCAGTAACAGACGACCAAGAAGCCTGCCAACGGGTAAGGATGGAGGAATGGATAACCGGGTAAAGTCGGAATATGGATTACCTTTATGAGAGATGGGACAAGAGCGAACGGCTTCCTTGGCGGCAGCATCCGCACGCTCATTTAAAGACACACCAATATGGCTGGGAACCCAACAAAACTCAATCGACTTAAACTTACTGTGAACAAGAAACAGCCAATGCTGGATCTCAACAACTACTGGATGAACCAGATTAAAGGACCCAAGAGCCATGAGGGCACTACGAGAGTCAACACAACCATAAAGGAAGACTGACAACGAAAAGCAGGAGACGAAGAGCATAAAGAATAGCATAAAGCTCCGCTGTAAAGATGCTAGTCTCCGGAGGTAAGCGACACATATAAGTGCGATCAGGAAAAACAACAGAGTAGCCAACACCGTCCGCAGACTTAGACCCATCGGTGAAGACAGAAACGGAGCGGGAGTGAGAAGAAAAGTGCTCAAGGAAAAGGCGTTTTAGAACCGTAGGAGGGGTAAAAGCTTTAGTGACGCGGGTCAAGGACGTACAAAACTGCGGAAGGGGGACTCTCCACGGGGGCAAAGAAGAACAACAAGGGTTGAAACATTAGAAACACGAACGGAAAGAGAATCCTGTAAGCGAGATAACCGGACAGAAAGAGGGAGGTGGTGAAGAG
>WNGS01109749.1:1580868-1606603 GCA_020271785.1 Procambarus virginalis
ATTTATTATTTATTTATACATATACAAGAAGGTACATTGGGAATGTGGGGATACATAACATGGTAATTACAATCTTGTAAAGCCACTAGCACGCGCAGCGTTTCGGGCAGGTCCTTAATCTAAAATTTTTTAAGTAGGTAAATACTTGCAAAATTTATAAAAAAAAATTAAAGAGTTACATGGCAAGAAAAGAAAAAGATAAGAGAAAACTGTAGGTACAGTATATTAAAGCACATAAGTAGCTAAGATTGATTGCAATGACAGCTTGAATGGTAGTTGACAAAATTGGTAGGCACAATACAGCATATGGCTAGCACATAAAGAAGACAGCAATGAACACAATGATAAGGTTGTTTGGGTTAAATACATAAAAATTAGGAGATTGGGTAACACTAGGTACAGAGCAATTTAAAGCTCAGTGTAGTAAACTAAGAAGATGAAATTAGGTACTTTTTGGTTTTGCTTTTAAATAAAGCAAAAGTTTTACAGTTTTTCAATTCACTAGGGAGTGAGTTCCATAGACTAGGTCCCTTAATTTGCATAGAGTGTTTACACAGATTAAGTTTGACCCTGGGGATATCAAAGAGATATTTATTTCTGGTGTGGTGATAATGGGTCCTATTACATCTGTCCAGGGAGAGTTTCAGAGCATGGTTTGCATTTAAGAACAGGGTTTTGTAAATGTAGTTGACACAAGAGAATGTGTGGAGGGAGTTAATATTAGCAAGTTTAGGGATTTAAACAAGGGAGCTGAGTGTTGTCTGAAAGCAGAGTTAGTTATTATTCTGATAGCAGATTTTTGCTGGGTGATGATGGGCTTAAGGTGGTTTGCAGTGGTAGACCCCCATGCACAGATACCATAATTAAGATAGGGGTAGATTAGTGCATAATATAGTGAGAGGAGAGCGGAGTTAGGAACATAATATCTGATTTTGGAGAGTATACCAACTGTCTTAGAGACTTTCTTAGTTATGTGTTGAATGTGGGTGCTGAAGTTGAGTCTCTTGTCTAGGAATAGGCCAAGAAACTTGCCATCATTTTTATTACTGATGTTAATGTTGTCTATCTGTAGCTGAATTGCATTTGATGATTTGCTTCCAAATAAGATGTAGTAAGTCTTTTCGATGTTTAATGTTAGTTTGTTAGTTGACATCCATAAGTGGACTTTTTTTAATTCATTATTCACAACATTATTTAGTGTATATGGGTTGAGGTCTGAATAGATAAGGGTAGTATCGTCAGCAAACAATATAGGTTTGAGAATATTAGAGACATTAGGCAGATCGTTTATATATATAAGAAATAGAAGAGTCCTAAGATACTGCCCTGTGGCACTCCAACGGTAATTGGTAGAGTGGAAGAAGTTGTATCATTGATGGTTACATATTGGTGTCTGTCACTAAGATAGGATCGGAT
Source organism: Procambarus virginalis (assembly GCA_020271785.1). Taxonomy (NCBI): domain Eukaryota; kingdom Metazoa; phylum Arthropoda; class Malacostraca; order Decapoda; family Cambaridae; genus Procambarus; species Procambarus virginalis. Next base: position 1,582,285 of record WNGS01109749.1, read on the forward strand.
GTAGTCAAGGGCAAGGCCTCGGATTCCATAATGCTGGAGTTTAAGTAAGAGGTTGTTGTGAATAACAGTATCAAAGGCTTTTCTTGGTCAATAAAGAGTTCAATCGGAAACTCATTTTTGTCAAGGGCTGAGTAGATTATGTCAAGGAGACTAATGATTGCATTGTTGGTGCTCTTTTGGGACTGGAAGCCAAACTGGCAGGGCTGATCGAGTATGTCGAATTTTACGAGGTAGGAATAGAGCTGTTTGTAAATAATTTCTTCAAATATTTTTGATAGAATGGGTAGATTTGATATTGGTCTATAATTGTTTATGTCTGCCGGATTGCCTCCTTTATGGACTGGCTTTACTCTTGCTTTTTTGAGGATATCAGGGAAGGTGTGACACTATAGATTTGTTGAACAGTAGGGCTATGGGTGGGGCAAAGGCATGGGAGGCGCTCTTATATACAATGGACGGAATTTCACTGGTGTTCCCTGCCTTGGCTTTTAGAGAGTGTATGATGGACACAACATCTGCCGGGCTGATTGGTGAAAGGAGAAGAGAGTTAGGATAGCTGCCTGAGAGATATGTGTTAATATGTACTCACCTATATGTGTCTGCAGGATCGAGCATTGACTCTTGGATCCCGCCTTTCGAGCATCAGTTGTTTACAGCAATGACTCCTGTCCCATTTCCCTATCATACCTGGTTTTAAAATTATGAATAGTATTGGCTTCCACAACCTGTTCCTTAAGTGCATTCCATTTTCCACTACTCTCACGCTAAAAGAAACTTCCTAACATCTCTTTGACTCATCTGAGTTCCAACTTCCATCCATGTCCCCTCGTTCTGTTACTATTCCGTGTGAACATTTCGTCTATGCCCACTCTGTCAATCCCTCTGAGTATTTTATATGTTCCTATCATGTCCCCCCTCTCCCTTCTTCTTTCTAGTGTCGTAAGGCATAGTTCCCCCAGGCGCTCCTCATACCCCATCCCTCGTAGCTCTGGGACGAGTCTCGTTGCAAACCTCTGAACCTTTTCCAGTTTCATATATGCTTCTTCAGATGGGGACTCCATGATGAGGCGGCATACTCTAAGACTGGCCTCACGTAGGCAGTGTAAAGAGCCCTAAATGCCTCCTTACTTAGGTTTCTGAATGATGTTCTAACTTTTGCCAGTGTAGAGTACGCTGCTGTTGTTATCCTATTTATATGTGCCTCAGGAGATAGATTAGGTGTTACGTCCACACCCAGGTCTCTTTCGCGCGTCGTCACAGGTAGGCTGTTCCCCTTCATTGTGTACTGTCCCTTTGGTCTCCTATCTCCTAGTCCCATTTCCATAACTTTACATTTGCTCGTGTTGAATTCCAGTAGCCATTTCTCTGACCATCTCTGCAACCTGTTCAGGTCCTCTTGGAGGATCCTGCAATCCTCATCTGTCACAACTCTTCTCATCAACTCATCAATGTGTCTGAGTCTGTGGGATTTTACTGGCAAGATTAGCACCAACCGATGAAAAGAAACTATTAAATTCATTTGCCATTTCTAAATCAGTCGACGGTATATCCCCATCCTTGTAGAGTTTTATTTGGTTATGTGAGTGTTGTTTAGTTCCTAGAATACTAGAGATGTTTTTCCAAGTGCTTTTCATATTGCCTTTTGCTTCACTGAATCTATTCACATAATATGCAAGTTTTGCCTTTCTTATGATACTGGTAAGCATTGATGAGTACCTTTTAGCTACTTCCCTTGAAACTAAGCCAATCCTAAGTTTCTTTTCATATTCATGTTTCTTGTTGATTGAGTTGAGAATGCCACTTGTGAGCCATGGATTGTTTAATCTTTTGTCAGTTACTTGCTTGGTAAGATGGGGACAATGAAGGTTGTAGAGGCTAAGAGTTTTGGAGAGGAAGAGGTTAGCTAATGAATTTATATCCTGGGTATTATTGAATTCAGAATCCCAGTTAATATTGTGAAGTGCATCTGTAAGATTGCCTAAAGCTGATTCACTGTGTAGCCTGAATGAAAGTTTCTTGCTTTTTGGTAGTGTTATGTTCATGTTCGCTATGAGAAAGGTAGGATAGTGGTCAGTTGTTCTGTCGTAGATTATACCAGATACAAGGGGAGCTGTTATGTTTGTCCATATGTGGTCCAAGGTAGTGGCTGATGTTTGAGTGACTCGGGTAGGTTTGGTGATTGTGGGGATTAGCATACAGGAGTTCATGCTGTTGAGGAAATAGTCAACTTGAGAGCAATTTGTTGACCCAGGTCAATATTAAAGTCTCCTCCCAGAATGATGTGGTTTTTGTTGAGATTGTTGTTAATAATAAGATTCCTTAGGTTGTCTGAGAAAGAAGCTATGTTAGTATTGGGAAATCTATAGATGGCTCCAATAGTCAAAGAGGATTTAAGGGATTTAATTGTAAACTGAGCAAAAGTATATTCACAGTAGTCATCTCTGTCACTAATAACACTGTTGCAGATAAATGTATCTCGGTAATATATAGCTGTGCCACCACCTTTTTTATTAGGCCTACAGTTATGAATGGCTTTATAACCAGGGGCCGGATTCAGGAAGGTACTTACGAAGGTTTTTCCTCTTAGCTAAGAATGTTTTCCTTCTTAGCGCCTTCGTGGCGGCTACGTCGGTATTCAAGTAGCTACACTAAGTGGAAAAACCTTCGTAAGTTCATTCCGGGATTTAAGTGTGGTTTCAACCACTCGTAGCTTTACGTAAACTGGATATAACTCAATTTTTCTCTACTACATAACACTGGAATCGATTTTAATATAACAAAAGGTTATTAGTTGGCGAATCTCGTGAAGAGTAGTCCTTCATGTTAGTTATATATGCATTCTCTGCTTGAAACTTAAAGTAAATATGTCTTTTATGATAGTAGAATTAGTTTTATAATAGCAAGATATTATACCCGTAGTTATTAAGTAAATAAACACTGGTGAACATGAAATATGAGAGAAGGTGATGAGCCCTGCCTGATGGGATCATTTACTATCACCAAATGCCCCTGTTCACCTAGTAGTAAGGGTGTACCTTAGCTATACATACCCATTTCTAATTTATTTAGTTTGGTTTTATTTTGAAATTAAATCTGGGTGAGACATAAAATAAAAATATGCTACACAAATGATGTTAGGTAAGGATAAAAATGTCAAAAACTTTATTCATTGAATACTTAAAGCTATAATTATGACTATATAGACTATTAAAAAAGAGAGAGGGAAGTAGGGGTCCAAGACCTCTTCCTGTTATACAATTTGGGTGTGGAACAAGTACAGTAATTATCAAAGTACAGTAATTATCAAAAGAAGGCACCAAGCCGGGAAGGCTATGTAGCACCATTGTATGTAACAATAAACCAAATTTTTTTTTAACAAATAATGCACCTGTATGGTAAAACAAATCCTGTCAGCTGTAAAAATATTTATGCAGTTATTTAAATGAAAAATATAATGAAAGAAATATTACTGTTTATTTTTATCCTATCTTTTTGTACTGTACAGTATATCCAAGGAAGTGAAAAATTGAGGCATAATGCACAATTTAATGAATGATTAGCATGGATTAGCAGTTCAAAAGAAATATGACTATTACATATCAACATGAGATCTTAATGATCCATGGTCAACATGATTTAATAAGGATAATACAGAACTGTAATTGTAATAATACAAACTATAATTTAAAATCTTTATTACTGATTTTTTTTATTAAGAAAATTAGGTATACACAGCAATGTGCTGCTACCCTATTCTATATGGAATATTACACAGTGTAGATACAAAACTAGCTATAAGTTTATCTAATACTCCCATCTCACAGGATGGTTAGACATACTGTACATGGAATCAATTTAGAAAATACCAGCCTCAATACAAAAAATAAATCAACTCTGACTAAACAACTCTTCTCAATTTTCACAAGAGGTAAGCACTGAATCATGGAAACATTATATTATAATTACTCTTACCAGTTTCTACAAGACTCCTCTCAAACAATGTATTTTCAAACATGTTTAGGTATACACAGCAATGTACTGCTTCCCTATTCTGTATAAAGGATAACACAGTGTAGATCAAAAACCAGCTACAAGCTCATCCAACATCCTCACCTCACAGGGTGGCCAGTCATACATGGAATTAGGAGAGAACAAAATACTTAATGCTGATCTATTAGCCTCCACTGGCAAAATCTGGTGCAGCACAAGAATATCTTCCAATATTCCTGAGTGTATGAAGTAATTGACTCAGATACATGATGACCAAAAGTCTATAATCCGGGAGCAGTCGGACCTGATAATGAAGCTACAGAGTGATGCTTGGCCATGCACAAGATTAACCAAGATCTGTCTGCCAGAGTCGGCCACCTCGAACATGAATTAAGCTCTCTTCAGATCTCGGTTACTAACTCTAAATCAGCAGAAACCTCTAAGAAGCAAGAAGAGATGTTACAAAAGTTAGAGAACCATTTTAACTCCCTACAACAGCAACACACTGCAACCCAAGATGAATCAGACCAACTTAAGCTCCTTGATTCTGTTATCATCTCATCAAATGATTTTCCCCAAGAAACTGACAGAGAAGACTGTACTGCCATCGTGATCCAGGAATTGCGTACCAAGTTGAATTACTCAATCGAAGCAAGTGACATCAAGTCAGCTTATAGAGTGGGTACGAAATCATCTGGTCCAAATAACAGGAGGATTCGTGTGAAATTGGATAGCTGCTCCCGCAAGTCAGACCTTATCACTGCTGCAGTCGCTGGGAAATCCAATGTTTATGTGAACGAATGTCTAACCAGGTTCAGACAAAATCTCTTATTTAAACTACGTGGAATCTGCAAAAGATCCTCTGCTATTAAACATTGTTTTGTGCGTGATGGTAAAATAATAGCTAGGAAGACTGACACTGGAAAAACTTATGTGATAACCACTGAAGCACACATCACTTCTTTCCTGGATGACTGTGGGATATCAGCTGAATAACCTGAACATATTTTGTAGTCTCACATACAACCAAAATGTACTTAAGCTCTGCCTTTCCTTTCCAAAGGTTTTATATTTTTATTTTTATTTTTATTTTTTGTTGGCATCTTTGCCTGTTTTTTTACTCTTAATTATTTGGTCTTAGCTAATCCCCTTGTCACTAAACCTAGGGCTTTTCTATTACCCTGTTATATTTAAAGTAACTTGGTATTTGTTTCTTGTAATCATTTATTGGAATTAATTAATAGTATAATTGTTTATATAAGCATCTACCTCAGTATCATAGTAAAATATTCCACACGAATATACTTTCACCCTGTTTATTTTTACACTTAGATTTATATTAGAGTAAATTTCAAGATTTAATAAGTTTTACATGTCATCTTTTTTTCGGAATTATCTATTGAGTTCATTTTGTTTTCTTAGGTTCATACCAATTATAGGATTTTAATTAACCATTACTAAGCCAATTATCTTCAAGATCATTTTACTTTATGATTTATTATTCTTATTATTTTTTATTTTACATTTATATTGTCAATCTCTACTGATTTTTTGTTTTTTATTTTATGTAACTTCTGTGTCCTTCCTGGCTATCTATTGGATCTTTATTTACTTCTAAGTTGTTACTATTTTATTGTATTTGCTTTTATTCTTGTGTTTTGCTTTATCGTGTATCTTGTATCGTGATCCCTTTATCTGCATCTTTATGCACACTGATATTGATCCTGATCAAAATCTTCTATCTCATATCTACACCAACCAGCACATTGATCATCATTATTGCAAGTATTTCACAGCACACCAGGCTAAAAACAAACTCCAAAATACCACCTGTTTATCAGTTTACAACCAAAATGTTAGATCTCTTGGTAAACATTTTGACGATTTAAATGCATTACTCACAGCACTAGGTACTAACTTATCGTTCATTATTTTAACAGAAACTTGGCTAAATAAAGACTATACCCAACTCTACAACTTAGCTGGTTATAAAGCCATTCATAACTGTAGGCCTAATAAAAAAGGTGGTGGCACAGCTATATATTACCGAGATACATTTATCTGCAACAGTGTTATTAGTGACAGAGATGACTACTGTGAATATACTTTTGCTCAGTTCACAATTAAATCCCTTAAATCCTCTTTGACTATTGGAGCCATCTATAGATTTCCCAACACTAACATAGCTTCTTTCTCAACCTAAGGAATCTTATTATAAACAACAATCTCAACAAAACCACATCATTCTGGGAGGAGACTTTAATATTGACCTGGGTCAACAAAATTGCTCTCAAGTTGACTATTTCCTTAACAGCATGAACTCCTGTATGCTAATCCCCACAATCACCAAACCTACCCGAGTCACTCAAACATCAGCCACTACCTTGGACCACATATGGACAAACATAACAGCTCCCCTTGTATCTGGTATAATCTACGACAGAACAACTGACCACTATCCTACCTTTCTCATAGCGAACATGGACATAACACCACCAAAAAGCAAGAAACTTCATTTAGGCTACACAGTGAATCAGCTTTAGGCAATCTTACAGATGCACTTCACAATATTAACTGGGATTCTGAATTCAATAATACCCAGGATATAAATTCATTAGCTAACCTCTTCCTCTCCAAAACTCTAAGCCTCTACAACCTTCATTGTCCCCTTCTTACCAAGCAAGTAACTGACAAAAGATTAAACAATCCATGGCTCACAAGTGGCATTCTCAACTCAATCAACAAGAAACAGAATATGAAAAGAAACTTAGGATTGGCCTAGTTTCAAAGGAAGTAGCTAAAAGGTACTCATCAATGCTTACCAGTATCATAAGAAAGGCAAAACTTGCATATTATGTGAATAGATTCAATGAAGCAAAAGGCAACATGAAAAGCACTTGGAAAACCATCTCTAGTATCCTAGGAACTAAACAACACTCACATAACCAAATAAAACTCTACAAGGATGGGGATATACCGTCAACTGATTTAGAAATGGCAAATGAATTTAATAGTTTCTTTTCATCGGTTGGTGCTAATCTTGCCAGTAAAATCCCACAGACTCAGACACATATTAACACATATCTCTCAGGCAGCTATCCAAACTCTCTTCTCCTTTCACCAATCAGCCCGGCAGATGTTGTGTCCCATCATACACTCTCTAAAAACAAGGCAGGGAACACCAGTGAAATTCCGTCCATTGTATACAAGAGAGCCTCCCATGCCCTTGCCCACCCATAGCCCTACTGTTCAACAAATCTATAGAGTGTCACACCTTCCTGATATCCTCAAAAGCAAGAGTAACGCCAGTCCATAAAGGAGGCAATCCGGCGGACATAAACAATTATAGACCAATATCAAATCTACCCATTCTATCAAAAATATTTGAAAAAATTATTTACAAACAGCTCTATTCCTACCTCGTATAATTCGACATACTCAGCCCCTGCCAGTTTTGGCTTCAGGTCCCAAAAANAATCCCTGGCTTACAAGGAATACTCAAATCCATTAATAAAAAACATGACCTTGAGAAGAAGTATAGGCTAGGAACCGTCACTAAGGATTCTCAAAGAATTACTCATTACTGCTATCTAAGATAATTAGACGAGCCAAAACTAAATACTACGAAGATAAATTTACCCAAATAAAGAGCAACATTAAAAAAACTTGGAGCACAATTTCACAAATCTTGGGATCAAAGAAGATTTTAAATAACAAACCAACACTCCTGTCAAATAACGATGGTCAGCTTTCAGCATCTGATTCTGCTATTGAGTTCAATAGGTTCTTCTCTTCCATTGGGTCATCCCTTGCAAATGATATTCCTTCTTCCAGTACTGAGGTTAAGGACTACCTTACAGGTAACTATCCACAGTCTCTGTACCTAAAGCCTACTAATTCCACTGATGTCAATGAGATAATCCTTTCCCTTAAAACCAAGTCTAGTGCCCTTGAGGAGATTCCGACATTAATTTACAAAAAAGCCTCCAGATCCTTAGCCCCTGCAATTACATTGCTCTTCAACAAGTCACTTGAACTCCAAACCTTCCCAGATATTCTAAAAAAAGCGAGAGTAACCCCTGTCCACAAATGTGGTGATCTCACTGATGTTAACAACTACAGACCTATTTCAATCCTGCCTAACTTATCAAAAATTTTTGAAAAACTAATCTACAAGCAGCTTTACTCTTATCTAGCCAAGCACAATATACTTAGCTCTTGCCAATATGGCTTCAGACCTAAAAAAAGCACTAACGATGCACTGATTAGTATGATTAACTTAATTCATGCAGCTCTTGATAAAAATGAGTTCCCTGTTGGTTATTTGTGGACCTGCGTAAGGCTTTTGACACTGTGAACCACCAAAACCTTCTTCTTAAATTACATCATTATGGAGTCAGAGGACTCTCCCTGCAATACCTCAAATCTTACCTTACTGATAGACTCCAGTATGTTTCTGTGAACAATTCAATTTCTCCTACCCTACCCATCAACATTGGTGTTCCTCAGGGCAGTATACTTGGCCCTCTCCTCTTTCTCATCTACATTAATGACCTTCCAAATGCCTCCCAACACCTTAGACCAATTCTATTTGCTGACGACACAACCTTCATTTACTCCAGTCCTGACCCCCTTGCTCTAAATGCCACAGTAAATACCGAGCTTAATAAAGTCCATCTTTGGCTAACTGCCAACAAACTCACCCTTAACATTGACAAAACTTTCTATATTCTGTTTGGCAATAAATCCTCTAACCAAATAAATCTCAAGATTAACAATACCCAAATTTGTAACAAATTAGATGGCAAATTCCTTGGCGTTCTCATTGATCACAAGCTTAATTTCCAGGGACACATTCTAAATATATCAAAAAAGTTTCAAAAACTGTTGGCATTCTTTCTAAGATCAGATATTATGTACCCCGCCCTGCCCTGGTGACTCTCTATTACTCCCTCATCTATCCATATCTCAACTATGGTATTTGTGCTTGGGGTTCTACTACCCAAAATCATTTACGTCCTCTAATTACTCAACACAAAGCTGCTATTAGGACAATATCCAACTCTGGCCCCAGACATCACTCGGTACCCCTACTCAAATCTCTCAATATGTTAGATATTAAGTCACTGCACATTCTCTCATGTGTATTATACATATATAAAACGCTGAACTGTAATGCCAATCCTGACCTCAAAAGCTTCATTGAAAGCTGTAACAGAACCCATGAGCACCACACCAGAAATAAATACAGTTTTGATATTCCAAGAGTACGACTTAACCAAACTAGAAATGCTCTACAAATCAAGGGACCCAGAATGTGGAATGACCTTCCCAACCATGTTAAAGACTGTACCTCTCTCAACCAGTTTAAGATTAAAACTAAACACTACCTGTTAAACTCCCTGTAACCTACCTTACCCCTCTATTGTCAACCCATGTCTTATTTTTTTTTTTTCTTATTCAACGCTGTTTGTCTACATATTGTATTTGTGCTGCTTTTCAGTCATGGTCCCCCCTTTTTTTGTACCTTTATTTGTATCTGTTCTCAAAACATTATTCTTTTTGTTCAATTAGCATTAAGTTTTAGATATTAATGTTTTCTTGCCCGAAACGCATTGCGTAATAGTGGCTTTAGGCATTGTATGTACTAGCTCTATCTATAAATCGATCAACTTATGTAAAATCTCTCTATGTATGTACCTTTCCTGAATAAACATATTTATTTATATTTATTTATTTATTTATTTATATGAGAGTAAGAATGAATGAAGGTAACTGCATAAGGTCTATTGGCCCATATGAGGCAAATGTAGGTGATGATCCTGGGTGGGACAGGAATGCTTGGAAGCATTTACTATCACCTAATGCCTCTGTTGACCTTGCAGTAAGCATAGCTACTCAGGAATTAGCTTGTTGTTAGGCGCATCCTGTGGGGTGGGGGGGGGGAACTTTGATACAGACCTAACATGTATATAAATAATAATAATAATTCACTCTGTTGGGGACAGGCAGCCAGAGTGTATATATACATGTTAGGCTTATATCGAGGTCCTCCCCTTCTAAAGGTCGAATTACTGACCCTTCCGAAGATGGAACTCCATAACAAGCTGACTAACCTTGGGTACCCAACCCCCATCATCAAGTTCCCTCACCATACATCCTGTTTCCTCATCATCCAGCCAGTCCCCCACCATCCATCCTGTTGTTCTTTCAAATACAATACAGTATTCAAGTGCGATCGTCACTAGGTGGGAGACACCGGTAAACTGAAGCACACCTCGCCCTTGCCCACCAGGAACCACGTGCTCAGTCGACTTATATGTGTATCAACAATCTCACAAAGCGAGGCAAAGCTCATAAACTGAGTTGAATTTTTCCAAGACATTGAGCTCGTAAACTGAAAGATTCGTAAAGTGGGTAATTTGTAAACCGAGGTTCCACTCAATGTGTACTTAAGACAGCTCTTCACCAGTGTAATCACCTCTTGTCAATTTATATTGTAGTAAAAATGTTAATATACATTTTACTAAAATGTATCAGTTACAAACATAATGTTGGATTTATAGATAGAGCTAGTACATACAATACCTAAAGCCACTAATACACCCAGCTTTTCGAGCAAGGTGTGGGGGAAAAAAAACACTTAAGACTAAAACTTGATAGTAATTGAGATTGAGGTATAAATTGTGTTGAAAAAGGAATAAAAAAAGGGGGGAAACATGGCAGAAACAGCAATTATACAAGTTGTCAACAAACAGTATTGTTTAAAATAGCCTAATATCGGTTGACATTTAAGGGTAAGGTAGGTAACATGGAGTTTATTAGGTTGTACTTAGTTTTTATCTTAAACTGGTTGTGAGAGGTACAGCCTTTAACATGATTGGGAAGGTCATTCCACATTTTGGGTACCTTGATTTGTAGAGCATTTCTGGTTTGGTTAAGGCGCACTCTTGGAATATCAAATAGGTATTTGTATCTGGTGTGGTGTGCATGGGTTCTGGTACAATCTTGTAGGAAGTGTTGAAGGTCAGGATTGGCTTTACAGTTCAGAGTTCTAAATATAAAGAATACACTTGAGAGGATATGCAGTGACTTAGTATCTAACATATTCAAAGATTTGAGTAAAGGTACTGAGTGCTGTCTGGGGCCAGAGTTTGATATTGTTTTAATAGTAGCTTTGAGTTGAGTAATTAGAGGACGTAGATGATTTTGGGTAGTAGAACTCCAAGCACAAATACCATAGTTGAGATAAGGTTAGATGAGAGTGTAATAAAGCATCACCAGTGCAGGGCAAGGTACATAATATCTGATCTTAGAAAGAATGCCAACAGTTTTAGAAACTTTTTTTTGCTATACTGTATTTAAAATGTGTCCCCTGGAAATTCAGCTTATTATTGATGAAGACACCAAGGAATTTATCATCTACTTTTTTACTAATTTGGATATTGTTTATTCTTAGATTAATTTGATCTGATGATTTATTACCAAACAAAATATGGAAGGTCAATTTATATATTTATCAATGTTTAGGGTGAGTTTGTTAGCAGTTAGCCAAAGATGGACTTTATTTAGTTTACTATTCACTGTCCTATTTAGTAGGTTTAAGATTTATATGATTTTAGATATGTGATAAACATTTTCAGTTGAGTTAATATTGAGTCAGTGAAGTAGGATAGAACACTCATCTCTAGAGTTCAGGAAAACTATTTCTATCTCACGACATTGCCACAATGTTTTCTTATTGATACATCACATTATTGTGATTTCATTTTTGAAGCTTTCATTGTTCAAGCTTATAAATTATTCATGTCTGATAAACTTATAATTGACAGGTAATGGGTGTCATAGTTGGTGTAATCAACGAAGTAAATAGCTGAAAGACTGCTCAGACCTGGATGTCAAGAATCATTTGCTCAAATTTCAACTTGTGTTAACGTGCCATCCTTTAATCAACCATGGCATCGTAAGTGTATTAATTTTTTCTTATTTTCTTTCTTTTTTGTCCAAAAAATAGTCTTCAAGTAAATATGAAAAGTGCCTTTCTGAATGTATTGATCACTGCTGTTTCACAAGGTAAGTTTCCACTGCCTCAGTTAGAGGTGTAATATGGAGTCAGACCGGGAGATATTCTGATGCCACAGTGAACTTTTGTAGTGAGCTTGACTTGGTCATAACAGTACAAGGAAGAACTAAAATATTATCCAGCTCTAGAGCCCACAGAAAGCATTAAACTTCAACCCCATTCTTTGGCATCATAAAGACTTACAAGGAGCACTACCTAACAAAATGTTAGCCTCCCTAGCTTGCTACTCTGGTACCAAAAGATAAAAATACATAAAATATATTTAGTTAACCATTTGAAGCACAGGTCGGTATTGATAACAGACTGCAAAATGCAGGTATCCCAGCCAAAATATAAAATAAGTGCAACAAGGTTCATATTTGCCTGAATTTATCTGAGGGCCACTTAACACTAGTAGCCTCGATAAGGACAGGAAGCCGGTGGGTTATCGAAGTCTCCCCATTTGTCCTGATGATTTTCTCAAGCTGGATTTTAAAGTTTAGCAGATTTTGGGTATTTATGGTGGGTAGGCAGTTTCATTGGTTTATAAACCTGTAGGTGAAAAAGCATGTTTACAGTCCTACATTGTGGCTTACTATATACTATACTATGCCTAAAGCCACTAATATGTACAGGGTTTCGGGCAAGATGTGAGAAGAAGATTGAAAACTACTTTAAGTTAATTGAGATCCAAATTATGAAATTGACCTGAAGTAGAAAAAAAGAATGACAATACAGTAATTACATGTTGAATGGAACAGCAGAAATTGCAACAGTTTCAAGCTTGTTGAGGTTGAAGGATGTTGGTAGGGCTGGCCACTATGCTCTTTGGGCACTATACCGGCTTAGTTGAACAGTTATGGTGAACAAAACATGTAAATACTTGTATATATAATGTGTGTATATGCACACATATCTACTTTGGGTAATAACACCACAAATAGTATTGTTGGGGGAGGAATTTTAGTGCGTCTGACTTTGAATGTGTGAGGGAGGCAGCTGCCAGCTGACTGTGTGTAGCGACATCTCTTAGTGCCTGAACTAACTATATCAGCTTAGTTGTACAGTTGTGGTGAACAAAACATGTAGATACTTATATATAACATCTGTATATAGTGAATAAAAGCAAAAACAGTATGGTGGGAAGAGAATGTGGGCGAGTGAGGTGTTGAGGGAGTGAGTGGCTGGCTGGTGTGTGGCGGTCACTCCTCGTTGCTTTTTGACTCATAATACCAACTTAGTGGTTCGTTATGGTGAACAAAACATGTAGATACTTATATATAACCTGTGTATATAATGTAATAACCGACAAAGTATTTGTTCACTGTTTGACGAACATAATAATTAAATCAACAATATGCACACCATAATTTTGAGTACAGCGATGATTCACACATTTTTTTTAGAACATAAGAAAGTTAACTGCAGAAGGCCTATTGGCCCATACAAAGCAGCTCCTATCTATAACCACCCAATTCCACTCATATACATGTCCAACCCACAACCCAGGTGTGGCTATTTATTATACAAATATATCACACTACACACTATTGAAAAATTATTACAGGAAAAAATGAAGAAAAATCAGAGACATTGAAATAATTACTTAATTATCTTTTTGTGGCCACTCCCGCCTGACAGCTGGGGCGGAGCAGACCACCTGGAACACATGATGAGTCAGCACCTGTTTTTTGCCGGACTTCCCCACCCTATAGCGGGCAAAATATGCCACTTACGTTTTTTTATTATTTTCCCATGATCAGAGAACACAAATTAACAGGTTTAGAAGAAAAAATTTATATATTTTTTGTTATGCGCCTGTGGGTGGCAATGGCCAAATAGCCCTGAGCAATACAAGGGTTAATATTTATTTATTTTATTCATTTATTTATATATACAAGAGTTCATACATTCTTGTACAGCCACTAGCACTCATTGCATTTTGGGCAATATTTTTAATGACTATGATTTTTTATGGGGGAGCCTCTTCGGCTCCCATGAGCTATCGGGCTAATACGCAATTCATTTGACCAGGGTATTAGTCATAGGAGTTCAGCCTACCAGGGACCACGAGCCAGAACCTGTCCCTCCCTCAGAGAGGCACAGGGAGCAATGGCCCTGGAAAAACCCTCTTGTGTTGGAGGTTTTCCTTATCTGCCACTGACCAGGGTTAAGCACCCAGAAAGGTAGGCATAACAAAACTGACCCCACATAGTAAGAAAATGGCAACCGAAAACCAAACAAGAGAGGCAGAGCTCCCTCCAAGCTCAAGGAGACACGCAAACATCATACTCCACCCCCAAATCGCTCGTCCATGCAGTGACCCCCATCCCCCCAGAGGGGAGCCCCGAACCCCACCCCCAGGCAGCCTAGCCATTCCAGTTTGTCAGCTATGTAATCCAGTGTGGTCATCATCTCTGGCCTCGATTTCCTACACAGTGTTTTGCCTTAGTTGTGTCCTCTGCTGTTCATGGTGTGGTGGCCAGTTGTACCTAAAGTGTTACGGGGGCTGCATGCTCTTAGGGCAGCCTTCACTTAGTGCCCTGTGGGTACTACCCTTGTGTGTCGGGCTTCTTTTTCCTGGTGCATTTGGGACACCATTTCCTTAGGGGTTCTTGCTACTTGGCATCTACCCCACCCTAGGGGCCAGCTGGGGTTTCATGGCCATTGTTTGGTCTTGGGTAGTGAGTGGTATTGTTGGTGGTTGGGGCGTCAAGGTGTTGCGCAGCCAGCTACCTATGTAGCAGTCAGTTCCTGTTTCCTCTGGGAACGTTGTACTTTTGCGGGTTTTTATTTTCTTTCTGTTCGCTTTGCCTGGTGTGGCTATTGGACCAATTATAATAATTTGGTGGCCTCCTGCTGTGCCTCTGTGATTGTACACGTCGCAGGGGTTTCAGCGTTGTGATCTTCTCCCTTGTTAGCTTTGGGTTTAACCAGTTAGCAATACCTTACCCGGGCTTCCTGTAGCAGTCAGCCTATGGGCCCTGGTAAACCCAGTCGAAGTTTGGTGGACCTATGGAAGCATTTTCAGAATTCCAGCTTACCTTGTGCGAGTTTGAAGATTGCTGTGTCCTTGTCTCAGGGTGACAGTTACTGCTTTTGCCTCCGTCATGCTGTCTGTTGGGTCACCGACACCTTTGACCCAGAGTCTCGAGAGTTGTATTTTCTGCATGTTCTCCAATTACCCATTCTGTTGACATTGATATTTGGTTACAGGAGGCATCCATGTTGTGTTCTAGGTTTAGGTTGCTGCTTAATGCCCCTGGTTAGTTGCCCACTCTGATGCCCTGAGGCTGCCCCATTTTGGTTAGGCATTGTTCACCCTTCTGTCCCCCCTCCCTCTCCCTCCCTGTTCCCGACTTCGAATTGTCTGAGGATGTCGGGGTTGGGGTTTAGTTGGTGATGAGACATGGGTGGCTTCGGGGGCTGGCCCATTCGGGTTGGGATGGAAGCATTCGAGCCTGCTCCTCCTGCCGAGACTTTTGGGTCCNAGGCAAATGCCGAGCAGCAAGAACCTCTACGGGAGCGGTTCCCGAACGCCCCAGAGAAGATAACCCTGACACGCAAGGGCAGTACTCACAGGGCGCCTAGGGAAGGAAACCCCTAGACGCATGCAGCCCCGGCACTGATGAAGTACTCCTGGCCACCGCAAACCACAAAAACAGCAGAGAACGCCACACGAGGCAAAAACCGCTAAGGAAATTGAGGCCAGAGAAGCGTGTATCCCGGTTGACACTAGCTTGCGAACTGAAGGCAGCCGGCGCGGTGAGGTCCGGGGCCCCCCCTCCCCCTCCCGGGGAGGGGAGGGCTGCGCGGACAACCGGCGCGGCAGTAAAGTGATTGTTGATTGTTTTCCTTGTGATTGTAGGGAGTTTTTCTACCTTTCTGTTCGGTTTGTTGTAGTTTTCTACCATGTGGGGTTTGTTTTGTTACGCCTACCTTTCTGGGTGCCTAACCCCGGTCGATGGCAGATAAGGAAAACCCCCAACTATATGGGGTTTTCCAGGGCCATTGCTCCCTGAAACCTCTCTGAAGGGCCAGGTTCTGGCGCTGGTCCCTGGTAGGTCTGAACTCCATAGCTAGTGTCCCGGTCTAACATAACATACATTAGCCCGATAAGCTCCAGGGAGCCGTAGGGGCTCCCCACAGAAAGATTGGATTTTTCATTATATTTTGAGCACGTTTTCTTTTATAGTTTCTTTTGGTTGATCTGAGCACCTTGGTGGCAAAATTTTTGGTCCTTCTATATAGCATTAACCAGAGCAAGCAAGGTACTGTGCTTGCTCTGATACTTTTCTTATTCTCATATCAGGCATTGACAAGGATACAAACTATATAGTACTGTATCATCCTTTGCAGATGACACTCAGTTTCATGAGCGTAGAGAACATACAGGATACAGCAAACCTCCAATCTGATGTTAATCAAGTTTATTTATTTATTTATTTATTTATTTATTTATTTATTTATTTATTTATTTATTTATTTATTTATTTATTTATATATACAAGAAGGTACATTGGGATTGTGAGGATACATAATATAGTAATTACAATATTGTAAAGCCACTAGTACGTGCAGCGTTTTGGGCAGGTCCTTAATCTAAGAAAATTTTAAGTAGGTAAATACTTACAAAATTTATAAAAAATGATAAGTTACAAGGCAAGAAAAAAAATAAAAGATGAGAGAAAATTGTAGGTATATTAAATAAAGCACATAGGTAGCTCAGATTGATTGCAATGACAGCTTGAATGGTAGTTGACAAAATTGGTAGGCACAATACAGCATATGGCTAGCATATAAAAGAAGACAGCAATGAACACAATGATAAGGTTGTTTGGGTTAAGTACATAAAATTGGTAGATTGGGTAACACTAGATACAGAGCAAATTTAAAGCTCAGTGTAGGAAACTATGAAGATGAAATTAGGTACTTTTTGGTTTTGCTTTTAAATGAGGCAAAAGTTTGACAGCTTTTCAATTCACAAGGGAGTGAGTTCCATAGACTAGGTCCCTTAATTTGCATAGTGTTTACACAGATTAAGATTGACCCTGGGGATATCAGAGATATTTATTTCTGGTGTGGTGATAATGGGTCCTATTACATCTGTCCAGGGAGAGTTTCAGAGCATGGTTTGCATTTAAGAACAGGGTTTTGTAATAAATAAATAATATAATAAATAAATTTTATTCAGGTAAGGTACATACATGGTAAGATACAAAAGTTGATGGATTTATAGATAGAGCTAGTACATACAATGCTTGAAGCCACTATTACGCAAAGCATTTCGGGCAGGAATGAAATGTAAATGTAGTTGTTTATTTATTTATTTATTTATTTATTTATTTATTTATTTATTTTTTATTTATTTATTTATTTATTTATTTATTTATTTATTTATTTATTTATATGCAAGAAGGTACATTGGGTTTGTGAGAATACATTGAATAGGACAGTATTACAATCTTGTAAAGCCACTAGTACGCGCAGCGTTTCGGGCAAGTCCTTAATCTAACAGATAATTTTAAGTAGGTAAGTTCTATCGGAATTGATAAATGATACAAATACATTGCAAGAGAAAAATGAGATGAGAGAGCTTTGTAAGTATATTAAGCACAGTGTTATATTAAAGCTCTGATTGATTACATTGACAGCTTGATTGGTAATTTAAAAGATTAATAGACACCATACAGCAGATTGACAGCACATATAAGACAGCAAGATCATTATGGTAAAGATTTTCAGATTGGGTACATAAAGATTGGGAGACTGTGTAGCAATAGATACAGATAAACAAGATTAATAAACACCATACAGCAGATTGGCAGCACATATAAGAGGACAGCAATGATCACAATGGTGAAGATGTTCAAATTGGGAACATAAAGGTTGCGAGATTGGGTAGCAATAGATACAGTGCAATTTTAAGGCAAAAGGTGAAAACTATGAAGATGAATTAGGTACTTTTAGTATTGATTTTGAATGATGTAAAAGTTGGACAGCTTTTCAATTCAATAGGAAGTGAGTTCCATAAACTGGGTCCCTTTATTTGCATAGTGTGTTTACACAGATTAAGTTTAACTCTGGGGATATCAAAGAGATATTTATTTCTGGTGTGGTGATAATGGGTCCTATTACATCTGTCCAGGAAGTGTTTCAGAGCAGGATTTGCATTTAAGAACAGGGTTTTGTAAATGTAGTTGACACAAGAGAATTTATGGAGTGAGATTATATTTAGCATGTTTAGGGAGTTAAACAAGGGGGGCTGAGTGTTTTCTGAAAGCAGAATTTGATATTATTCTGATAGCAGATTTTTGCTGGGTGATGAAGGACTTGAGATGGTTTGCAGTGGTTGAACCCCATGCACAGATACCATAGTTGAGATAGGGATAGATTAGTGCATAATATAGAGAGATGAGAGCAGAGTTAGGTACATAGTATCTGATTTTGGAGAGTATACCAACTGTTTTAGAGACTTTCTTAGTTATTGTTGTATGTGAGTACTGAAGTTGTCTTTTGTCTAGAATAGGCCAAGAAATTTTCCATCATTTTTATTGCTAATGTTTACATTGTCTATCTGAAGCTGAATTGCATTTGTAGATTTGCTTCCAAATAAGATGTAGTAGGTCTTTTCTATATTAAGTGTTAGTTTGTTGGTTGACATCCATAAGTGGACTTTTTTTTAGTTCATTATTAACAACATATTTAGAGTATGTGGGTTGGGGTTAGTTAAATAAGTAAGTAAGTAAGTAAGTAATAAGTAAGTAAGTAAGTAGTAAGTAAGTAAGTAAGTAAGTAAGTAAGTAAGTAAGTAGTTGAGTAAGTTAGAGTTGTAAATGTAGTTGACACAAGAGAATGTGTGGAGGGAGTTAATATTTAGCAAGTTTAGGGATTTAAACAAGGGAGCTGAGTGTTGTCTGAGAGCAGAGTTAGTTATTATTCTGGTAACAGATTTTTGCTGGGTGATGATGGGCTTTAGGTGGTTTGCAGTGGTAGACCCCCAGCACAGATACCATAATTAAGATAGGGGTATATTACTGCATAATATAGTGAGAGGAGAGCAGAGTTAGGAACATAATATCTTATTTTAGAGAGTATACCAACTGTCTTAGAGACTTTCTTAGTTATGTGTTGAATGTGGGTGCTGAAGTTGAGTCTCTTGTCTAGGAATGGGCCAAGAAACTTGCCATCATTTTTATTACTGATGTTAATGTTGTCTATCTGTAGCTGAATTGCATTTGATGATTTGCTTCCAAATAAGATGAAGTAGGTCTTTTCTATGTTTAATGTTAGTTGACATCCATAAATGGACTTTTTTTTTAAATCATTATTCCTTCAAGTCTTTCAATCTTTCACTGGTCTTTTAAGTCTTTTCAAGATTCAAGTCTTTCACTGGGCCACAGAAATAGCACATGATGTTTAATGAGGATAAGTTCCAATTAAATGTGCTTTGGAAAAGTGAGCACATCAAAGCAGAACACACATAAAACAGTCAAACCACACTATTGAAAAAAAAGTGATGTAAAAGATTTAGGAGTAATCATGTTGGAAGATCTTGCCTTTAAAAAATACACTAGGTTGCTGTCACAGCTGCAAGAAAAATGGCAGGTTGGATAACAAGAATCTTCTAAACAAGAAATGCCATGCCATTGATACATTTTAAGACATTAGTGCTCTCTAAGAGTGGAATATTGCACACTACCAGCCCCATCCAAAGTGGAGAAATTGCTGACTGGAGAGCATGCAAAAATCCTTTTCTGCTAGAATCCATCCAATAAAACATCTAAATGATTTGGACCACCTAAAAAATTTAAATCTGTATTCCCTATCTACACTTGAAAAATATTAGGACTGGTTTCAAATCTGCACACAGACTTAAGACCTCTTGAGATATGAAGGCATGGCAGGGTGTACAAAATAACCCCACTGAATAGCAGAGGTTCAATAGGTTTGCTGAGAGAGAACTCGATCAACATCAAAGGCCCAAGACTTGTCAACACACTTCCACACATATATGTGTATAACTGCCGATCTCTCCCAGTGTTCAAAAGAGAACTCGACAACACCTTCGAAGGATACCTGATCAACCAGACTGACATTTGCATCAAACAGCCTGGTAGATCAGACCAGCAAACAGGAGGCCTGATCAGAGACCGGGCCGAGGGGACATTAACCTTTGTTAAATATTCAACAAGTAGTCAACAGATAGCTCATAATGTATGTTATACTTTGAGGATTGATACGTGCTCCAGAGGCTGCTCTTATTTATTAGCTCTTTTTTACTCATGTGTCATCATCTAGTTCTTTGTTTTCTTTCTTTTTCTTAGTTCATGTTTTTATAACTTCGTGATGACCATTTGAAGTTTTCCCCATGATTCTTCCTTGCCTTGATCTATTAAGTCCCTCCAGGAGGTATTTTGCAATTCCTCCCTCTTTCCTTGATCCATTTTATATGTGTCACACAAAGGGACGAGCTTTACTTCTACCTGTATTTGATTGATCATGCCATCGTCTGATGTTTCGCACATGATCTAGAATGCTATTACCTTGTGTGGCTCTGTCATGTGATTTATGAGAAAGGAGTCAGTACCAGGTCGAAAAATTGTTCTCCTGCTGCTTGTTTGATGATTCACCCAGTCTGTTTCATGATTAAAACCCCCCCATTATAAGGGCTTGGTTTTCGTGGTGCATTGATCACCTTGCTCAGATCATTTACTTCTACTGTTGTGTGCTGTGTCTTTTCTGTAGCATAATTCCAGCATTTGCTACCATTTTGAGCCAGTATGTTGCATCATACAGATTATGAGGATCCCCTGGTGTTTAATTCCCTCATTGCTAGGTTCCATCAATTACTCTTTTTACATAAAACATATACTCACCTACTCTTGTTATTCTGTCCTCTGACAGGTGGATGGTGTCCCAGAAGATGGAATTCCCCCATCAAATGTAATACACACACTTTGATTGTAGTGTCCCACCATTCAAAATATGATACCACCCCACGTGGTTATTAGTGTGTTGAAGTTAACATGTTAACATACCCATTTAATACCTACATACCTACTACCTACCCTTAACATTGACAAAACTTTCTATATTCTGTTTGGCAATAAATCCTCTAATCAAATAAATCCCAAAATAAACAATACCCAAATTTGTAACAAATTAGATGGCAAGTTCCTTGGCGTTCTCATTGACCACAAGCTGAATTTCCAGGGACACATTCTAATATATCAAAAAAAGTTTCAAAAACTGTTGGCATTCTTTCTAAGATCAGATATTATGTACCCCGACCTGCCCTGGTGACTCTATTACTCCCTCATCTATCCATATCTCAACTATGGTATTTGTGCTTGGGGTTCTACTACCCAAAATCATTTATGTCCTCTAATTACTCAACACAAAGCTGCTATTAGGACAATATCCAACTCTGGCCCCAGAAATCACTCGGTACCCCTACTCAAATCTCTGAATATGTTAGATATTAAGTCACTGCACATTCTCTCATGTGTATCATACATATATAAAATGCTGAACTGTAATGCCAATCCTGAACTCAAAAGCTTCATTGAAGGTTGTAACAGAACCCATGAGCACCACACCAGAAATAAATACAGTTTTGATATTCCAAGAGTTTAATCAAACTAGAAATGCTCTACAAATCAAGGGACCCAGAATGTGGAATGACCTCCCCAACCATGTTAAAGACTGTACCTCTCTCAACCAGTTTAAGATTAAAACTAAACACTACCTAATAAATTCCCTGTAACCTACCTTACCCCTCTATTGTCAACCCATGTCTGTTATTTTTTTTAATCAACGCTGTTTGTCAACCTTTTGTATTTGTGCTGCTTTTTCAGTCATGTTCCCCCTTTTTTTTATCTTTATTTGTATTTGTTCTCAACACATTTTATTCTTTATGCTCAGTTAGTATTAAGTTCTAGATATTAATGTTCTTCCTGCCCAAAACGCATTGTGTAATAGTGGCTTTAGGCATTGTATGTACTAGCTCTATCTATAAATCGATCCATTAATGTAACATCACTTGTATGTATGTACCTTACCTGAATAAACATATTTATATTTATTTATTTTATATTTATTTACTGGCTCGTCATCCCAGTTTTAGAGTGCCATCCATACTATAAGCAAGAAAGTAAGGATAGGTTTCGTGAGTTTGTACTCTAGGGTATGGCTTTCAAGCTCTTGCCCTTACATGTCTTCTTGCTCCCATGTTTCACTGATGCCAATGATATCAGTGTTCACAGCCTCAAGTGGCACTCAATGCATCGAATTTATTAAGTAAGCTTCTGGCATTTGTGTAGGAGCAATTAAAGTCTTGACATTGTTCCTAGGAGGCTGGGAGATTTTCCCAGCATTTTGCACACTATTATTTCCTACATAGTTACTTTGGGTTTTGTTTGTTTGTCTTCAAAGAAGTATAAGGTTAGTTCTGCCTGACTGGATGAAGGACTACACCATCTTTCATCCACTGTCATGATCACCTGCCTTCTCCTTATCCTTAGCTTTCAGTCTCAGTATTGGTCCATGCTTCTTAACTCTTAGTTTGTCTCTTAGTATTTTGTTGCTTTTTTGCTCTTCTACTGTTAGCCCTGAGGGATGTAAACTTGGTTGTACCTTCCTTTTAGTTTATATGCACTTCCGAGTATCTTCCTTCAGTGTTCGACATTTGCAATGGTTATGCATACTGTACCATTTGCCTCAGGCCTACATAACCTCTCAACCTTGGAAATGTTAAGATCCTCCTCCTTGCCAGTCAGTTTTTCATTTATTGCCTCAATGATTTGCTGATCATTTTTAACCCACTTCTTTTGCAAGGTTTCTTAAAATGATTTTTTTTGTTTAATTCTCTCTGAAACTTCTGATACTCTTGCTAGAAGTACTAAATTCATATCCTCAACTCTGCTCACATTCAAAGTGTCTCACCCTCTGTGAACACTGATATCATTGGCATCAGAGGCTGTGAACACTGATATCATTGGCATCAGTGAAACATGGGAGCGAGAAGACATGTAAGGGCAAGAGCTTGAAAGCCATACCCTAGAGTACAAACTCACAAAACCTATCCTTACTTTCTTGCTTATACAAGAACCCTCTGGGTTCTTTTGGTTGACAACGGAAATCCCACCTAGACGATTGCTATTAATCAATTGCTACAAATCTATCAACTGCCTCATCAATAGCTTCCTGATCCCTCCTGTAGTGCCTTTATTACCTTTTGATCTTTTATTATGTACTCAGTATTTTTTCCTTTATTCTCCTCATTTCTCTCATCCTTATTCAGTGTTGAGTTAATTTATTTGGACCTCATCATGGTTGATGACATTTAAGCAGTGGAAATGGAAAATGCTCTTGCCTTTGGCTTGCTGTATGGTTTGATCAGTTTATCTGTGGTTGTTGAATTTATTACCAAACAAAACAGAAAGTTTTATCAATCTTAACAGCAGCAAACACACTTAATGCATATTTTATGTGAGTGTTCACACTAGAAAGGATAGATGACATTCTATCACCCATACAAATGTTTTAAGATGAAGAGAATGGATTAAGGGATATACCCATAACAAGTGACATAATCTATTAGAGTGTTGACAAACTAAAAGACTTGAAAACCCCAGGTTTGGACAGAATCTCATCCAAAGTCATAAAGGAACTGGCAGAAGAACTATGCCTACTGCCGAAACTACTTTTCATAAAATCTCTGGACCAAGGGAGAGTCCCCTTGATATGTAAATGTCACTTATTTTTTTTAAATGTAGAAAGAGCTCAGCAGAAAACTATCGTCCAATCACCTTGACATTACACATCAAAATTTACCTGAATTTACTCGAGGGCCACCAACACTAGTGGCCTCGATGAGGGCAGGAAGCCGGTGACTCGTTATAAAGGTCCCTCCATGTGCCCTGATGATCATTTCCACCTGTATTTTAAAACCCAGTAGAGTTTTGGCATTTATGGCTTTGGTGGGTAGGCAGTTCCATGAGTTTACAGCCCTATGGGTAAAAAAAATCTGTTTTCTGTCCTACATTGGAATTTGTTGAGCTTGATACCGTTGCTCCTCATTCGCGTTGACATCCTCCAAATTGTTCTGTATTTTAAAGGTTTTGATGAGATCTGCCCTGTCATGCCTGGTTTGCAGTGTTAGTCCAGTGGCCCTCAACCGTTCTTGATATGTAAGATGACGTAAGCTCTGGTATGATTATTGTTGCCTGGTGTTGCACCTTCTCCAGAGCTGTTATGTCTTTC
>WNGS01109749.1:1614637-1647480 GCA_020271785.1 Procambarus virginalis
CACCACCACAATGCCAAGTCAGCTATTGTTTTCTACAGGAAACAGTAAAACATGTTAATGATTAATAATGTATATTAATACACAAAAATTAACATATTTTGGCATAAACATTTTACAGCTAAGATTGAGATTTTTAACACTTACACACCCTCCACGAAATGGACTGGACGTACCTCCAGGTGCGCTCGACGTTTTCGGGTGACCGAGCGGCAACACTGAAAAGTGCATACTCTTTTTGCTGTCCTGACCTTAATTTTCAATGTACAGATTTCATTTTTGTACCAATGTGTTTGTAATAGAATGATCTATAAGAACATATGTATGTCACCAAAGCATGAGTTAAATCACACAAAAAGCTAAAGAACTACATCGATCACTAGCCGTTCGCTCCAAACAGCGACGAAATGTTTCTATTCTTTTCAGGGTTGTCATCTCCACACTTGTCCTACAGCGTTAAATTTAGTATCACTGTGATCGCAATTAAATTCCCTACACTGCATGATCGCGGCCCACACCAAGAGTATATGAAGTGGGCGATTACACTCGCCGTGTCAACAATACAATAGTCTTTTCACTAAGTTACAATAAAATGCCGTTCTCCCAAATAGGCCATGTGCCTATAAGAGAAAACGGAAAATTAATGGCAAACATTTTCATACTATCCCCAAGTCGATCGAATAAGAATTGGATTTTATACAAATATTTTTTAATCGCGCGTAAATTTACGACGCTACAGCAACTAGTGGTCAAAATACCGGTATTTACGTGTTAATTAGAGTATGGATGAGAGGTTTGGCAGCCATGCATGGTCAGCAACCTTCCCCCTTCTGCCTACCTTACTGCTTTCCTACACTCCCTCTCTCTCCACTTCCACCTCCCCTGACAACACCTTCCACCACTGACTCCACCTGCCTCCTTCCACCACCTGCCTCCCCCTGACACCTTCCACCACCTGCCTCCCCTGACACCTTCCACCACCTGCCTCCCCTGACACCTTCCACCACCTGCCTCCCCTGATACCTTCCACCACCTGCCTCCCCCTGACACCTTCCACCACCTGCCTCCCCTGACACCTTCCACCACCTGCCTCCCCCTGACACCTTCCACCACCTGCCTCCCCTGACACCTTCCACCACCTGCCTCCCCTGACATCTTCCACCATCTACCTCCCCTGACACCTTCCACCACCTGCCTCCCCTGACACCTTCCACCACCTGCCTCCCCTGACACCTTCCACCACCTGCCTCCCCTGACACCTTCCACCACCTGCCTCCCCTGACACCTTTCACCACCTGCCTCCCCTGACACCTTTCACCACCTGCCTCCCCTGACACCTTCTGCCACCTGCCTCCCCTGACACCTTTCACCACCTGCCTCCCCTGACATCTTTCACCACCTGCCTCCCCTGACACCTTCTGCCACCTGCCTCCCCTGACACCACCACAAATGGTGCCAGCCTCCTCACCAAGGCCTAACGCTCATGCGACCTGTGCTTGTTTTATTGGCCTACTCAAAATTTAATCTAAATAGACTTGCAAATTGTTTTCAAATAATATTGTTTGTTATAATTAATAAAATAATATTAAGTTTTATTAATGTTATACAGCACAGTACTGTATTAATACCTAATGTATTACAGGACAGTACGTAGGCTGTTAGAGGGAGGGAGGGATCCAGGAAACCCCCACTCCCAATGGCTCAAGGAGCGATGTTATTTACACCCCAATTGTATTAAAAATTCTGTGAAAAGGAAATGTGTTCAAACTGTTTAAAATGTGTACTGTATATATCACAATTTTCACCATTATTATTGCTCCAATATGACATTTTTCTAATAAAGAGGCTATTTTCAGTGTAGATAATGCGATAATTATCATTAAATTGACTCGTGGCATCTGACGACAAGAGGAGAGGAGAGGAGTTAGTGGCTGGTTTCTGGTGGTCAGGTGCAGGAAGGAGGGGGGGGGCTGGAGGGGGAGCATGGAGGCGCCAGTCACGTGTTGTCTCTACAACAGCCTCTGCTGACACCACGATTACTCCAGCTTCCCTTGAAAACTTCTGCCACTGACAACCAGCCTCTACTGACACCACTTGCCTCCTGATAACAACTCTCTCACCAATGCCCCCCTGACACCATTTCAGCTGGTTGTCAGTGCCTTCCATGAGAATACGTAACTTACACCACCTGCCCCCTAACAAAAAACCCTAACTACTGACACCACTTGCCTCCTCACAACAACTCTCACCAATGCCCCCCTGACACCATTTTATCACCATTTCTCCCTAGAAACAATGGGTAAGGATAATAAAACACTATAACTGTTTATACTCTGGCGAATCATAGTTGATGACAGCCAGCTCCGACGCTCGGCCTCGGTGACCGCTTGGACGAACATTCCTCGCTTAATCAAACATTTGTATGTTCCACTGAACATTTGGTACCAAATTCAATTTGTTCGGCTCTTCCGGGAATTCGATAGAGTGGGGTTCGTTAGACTGAGGAAGCACTGTACTGTACAGTACAGTACAGGACTATTCAGACAGTTCTGTATATTTTACTGTACAGTGCAATACTGTAGAGTACAGCACTATGCAGACAGAATTCTGTATATTATACTGTACAGTTCTGTATTCATACAGAATGCTGTACTGTATATTATACTGTACAGTACTGTATTCTGAAAGAATGCTGTGTATTATACTGCAAAGTACTGTATCCAGACAGAATGCTGTATATTTTTCTGAACACATTTAAGTCTAATATGCTTATACAGAATGATTTTATGCCTATGGCAAAAGAGAAGCAATATTCAATGCTCACTGGAAAATGCTTGCTCGATGAAAAATTAAATAAATATATTACACAAGATTTGGATTATTGTCGTGATTTGTGCATTTTGTTCATCAGTGACATGGATTGCCTTTACTGCTGACAAGACTAATAAATGTGCTCAAGTCAATATTATTATTTTGCCATGTAATACGTCAGCATCATTGATGGCATCATATTTCATGTTCACAGAATTTGAAGACCTCAACTGTTAAGGCAATGGCACCAACACCAAACTCGACTGTCTCGTCTGAAGATGAAAAAACGTTGCTGAAGAAAAGAGCAAAGAACAGTTTTAGTAAACGGCATGCTACCGAAGAAGGCCTTGAAATACGGAAATTGATGATGAATGTGGAACACAAGAATGATAACGAAAAGGTGCAGAAGATGTCCCTTGGCCAGAAGACCAATAGGCCAACCAAGGTGATACTCTTGGTGGGGGCCACAGGTACTGGTAAGACAACTCTCATCAATGCCATGGTGAACTTCATTTATTGTATTGACTTTACCGACAACTTCAGACTAATTCTTATTGATGATAAAAATGCTCCCAAGCGTTCCCAAGCCGAAAGCCAGACAGATCTGATCACAGCTTATGCATTTTATCAATTACCAGGAATGCCATTTGAGTACAATTATGTGCTCATTGACACTCCAGGCTTTGGGGACACCAGAGGCATTCAGCGTGACCGTGAAATGATGAAACAGCTTGAAATGTTCTTAAAACAAGATTACGGGATTGATCAGGTTGATGGAGTTGGTTTTGTTACTCCTGCTTCTGCTGCACGATTGACACAGACACAGAGATATGTATATGATGGCCTTTCTTCAATGTTTGGTAAGGATATTAAAGACAATATATATGTTATGGCAACATTTGCAGATGCAAAGGCTCCTCCAGTATTGGATGCACTTGAAGAAGCTGGAGTTCATTTCTCTGGATTTTATAAATTTAACAACAGTGCACTGTATGCTCGTAACACTGGTGGAAGTGGAGGAAGTGACGATTCTGATTCAGATGATGAAGATTCTGCTTACATTTGTAAGTTGTTTTGGGAGATGGGTTACCGAAGCATGACCAACTTCTTTTTAAAATTGGGAAAGACTTCTCCAGCAAGTCTGACACTTACCAAGCAGGTTCTTGAGGAACGAAGTCGCCTTCAATTAGTGGTAATTGGTTTGCAGAATCAGATTCATTTAGGTTTAGGTAAACTAACAAATTTAAACCAAGAGAGAAGTATGTTGGCTCGGCTTGATGATGACATGAAAGGAAGTGCAAACTATGAGGAAGAAGTTGAAGTTCCAAAGATTACTAAAATTGACTTAAATTCCCGGGAACATGTGACAAATTGTATAAAGTGCAACATGACTTGTCATTACCCATGTTATATTCCTGATGATGCTGACAAAGCTGGCTGCTGGGCAATGACATCAAACTACTGCAGGGTCTGTCCTGAAAAGTGTTACTGGGATCTTCATAAGAACATGAAGTTCAGATATGAACACACTTGGGTAAAGGAAACACGAACAGTCCAGGAACTTATGGACCGCTATGAGAAAGCTCAAAAAGGAAAACTTGACAAAGAAGGTGCAATCAAAGCCATTGAGAATGACATTAATGCACATGCACAAATACTTATTGGCATGATACAGGAAGCCCAGAGTCATGTGGAACGATTAGAGGAAATAGCTCTCAAGCCAAACCCAATATCAACCAAAGAATACATAGATCTAATGATTGAATCTGAAAAGATGCAGAAGCGCCATAACTTCCAGAAGAGGATCGAGATGCTTGAGAAACTCAAAGAGGAGGTAGCAGTCATCCAGGGAGTGCGCGGAAACTGCAATCAGTCGTCTGGTGAAGCCTTACTTAATTATTTCCATGGACTTATTATTGACTGAAATTAGAGGGAATGTCTACTGGTAAACTATGATAAATAATGGCTTTGATTTTATATTAATCTAATCAATTTTTTTAATGAGATAAAAATTTATTTTGGAATACTTATATATGGTGTGAATGTAAACATTCATATCCTATCATTTTTCAAAGTGTATATCATCTAGTTAAATGTTTATTAGGTAACTAAAATAGAATTAAATGGAGCCCAAATGTCATTATAATTTATATTGATAGAAATTATTTATGCACAGAAGTTTGAGAAATTTGTTAATGCACAATATATTAAATAATATGACTTGTTTTGTATTATGGAAAATTCAAATGTTTCAGGAATATTTACCAATTCTATTTTTAATTTTTAAATAATAAATAGTTTTGTTTTTAATTGTCTTTTGACAATTTTTGTAAAGCACATTCCATTTACTTTTCAGTGTAATGATTAAGAATTGTAAACCAAATGATAGTTTCAATTACTTTAAATTCTAATAAATTATAGTTAAATCTTGTTTTTAATTGGTAAACCTTTGCCTTGTTAAAAAAAAGTGATTCCTGCAGTAAGGTCGACTGAACAGGGAAGAGCCAAGCTCTTCCGTGTTGTGTTTTGAAGGGTCTGGCATGCCTTCCTATATTGCATAAGTCGAGCTTGAAAGTAGTTGCTACCCATGGAGGATGACAGGCATGGGGGCAATGCCCACAAGGGTATAAATGGGGGTGGTCAGAAAGGGCCTCTCTGTAGAGTTGGGTTGCAAGTGAGTGAATGACTGAAAGCAAAGATAGAGAGTTTGAAGGATTTCTCAAGAAAGCATTTCAGTGTTGGTTCACAGTTGTCAATTATAATTGATTATAAGTAAATATTAAAGCCTTTTCTCATATCTGCTCAGTTAACACTTCAAACACAATACAGTATATTTTAATTTGATAATTCATTTTATACAGTACTCTAAAAAAAATTCAAGTAAGTTGCAGCAACTTGCTCAATTTTTTTATGAAGATATTTATAAACAATAAATAAGTGATCCAAGTTTGTTCTAAAATTGGGAAACAAATTATTGGCCATTTTAAATTAGAGACTTTTTTATAAAGTATAAAATCTATACTTTCTAAGCTGAACTGCAATGGTTATCAGGCTATAAAAAGATATGCCTATGTATTTTAAAATAAAGAAAATATATAATTCTGACTTGTATTATGTCTGGTCCTTTAGACATAATTTAACATTGGGAAAAGACTATGCAACCAATTTGTAGGGTTTAAATTCTGCACATGAAACCCCTCTTATTTTGTTTCTTATCATTAAACTTTTAAATCATCTCTACACCATATTAATACTACCAGCATTTTACTGTATGCCTTTCCTCATTATACAATAAAACTACATTTGTATGCATTTACAGCAAGAAATTACTTGAATTTACTTGATTGCAGCACCTTATCTTTGCATTGGCAATAATTTTATCAAGAAGGTTGTAATGTTAATAATTTTGTCTAGAAGGAGGCATCCTGTGTATGTACGTATATATGTTAGGGTAATAATTTTATCTGGAAGGAGGCATCCTGTGTATGTATATATGTTAGTCTTGTATTGCTGTCTCCTCCCCCCCCCCTCCATTTTTAAACTACTTGCATTTTTACTTTTGTCATTGTTGCATCCTGCGGATGCAACAATGATGCAAAATGTTGATGTTATTATAAACAATAATAACAAATGTTATCAGGATGTTGCATCCACAAGATGCAACTCTTTGATAGTTGACTAACTTTAGGATACCTGTTTACTGCTAGATAAACAGAGGCATTTAGGTATAAAGGAAACGTACCATTTCTGTTCTGTCCAGGATTCAAACCTGGGATTCTTGATTGCGAGTCCAGAACAAACCCAGCTGTACTAGAGACCCTGTTTAAAATTTAATGTCTACCTGCATAATTTATTTTAATTAAAGTGTAACCTTCAACATTATCATTATCCTCACTATGTGATCTTACTGCATCACTATAATAAATGATCAGCATTACCTGAAT
This sequence comes from Procambarus virginalis, assembly GCA_020271785.1. Lineage (NCBI taxonomy): Eukaryota > Metazoa > Arthropoda > Malacostraca > Decapoda > Cambaridae > Procambarus > Procambarus virginalis. Next base: position 1,621,390 of record WNGS01109749.1, read on the forward strand.
TTAACTGAGGGCTAATATATCTACTGGCATTGATGAGCATAAAACTGGCAGCTTGTCAAAGGTTCCCATATTTGTCCTGATCGATTTTTAACATGAATACAAAACTTAAAAATAAAACATAGACAAAAATACAAAACTTTTCTGGTTTGTCCAAAATTATTAGTACCAAATTCTACTATCTAATTGTCCCTTGTGTCAATATATGTACAATTGTCCACATTGCTACTACTGTATAAATATAGCACTGTAAACAGGATGAGCTGGGTATTGAACTGTCCCTAAAGCAGCTATGTCTTTCTGAAGGTGATGTCTCCATGCTTGGATACTAATCCAAGTGGGGATGTACGAGAGATTTATTCAATTGATAACTACCTTCTTTTCCTTGAAGTTAAAGGTTCGCTTAATTACTTTTTTTTTTTTTTTTTTTAACTGCAGCTCTCATTTCTTCATGAATCTGCTGCAAGGTAATGTTATTAATTTGGTAGTTGTGGCATAAGTTGTAATGCTCCACATGCAAGGTCTTTCATTTTGGATATTAAGCATTTGCCAGTCTTCTGACCATTTGTGGCATTCATGTAGTTCTCTGTAAGTCATAGATATCATTTTCACTTCCCATTTTACCATAACTCCTAGGGTCGTCTACAAATTTGATGTAGTTAGTAATATTATGATCTGTCATTGATGTATGTGACAAAAAGGGCTGGCCCCAAAATGGACCCCTGTGGTATGCCACTTACCACATTTCTCCAGTCAGATTCATTTCCATTCAGGATGACACTGCTTTTTTTTAATGATTCTTTTATCCATTTTAGTACTCTAAATAATGTGCCCTTAATTTCCTTGCTAATTTTTCATGAAGTACCCTCCCAAAAATTTAGGAAAGTCTATGTATACTGCACCTACTGAAAGTCTTTAGTGTGAATACAATAGTTGGTTACCGTTTCCAAAAATGTGAGCAGGTTTGTAAGGCAGGATCTGTTTTTCGCAAAACAATGTGTGATTTTATTAGTTTGTTCATGGTAAGATGGCAGATAAATCCCTCCCTCAGGATTCTCCATGGGCTTGCTGATATGCGAGGTCAATTTGATCTGATGGTAGCTTTCTGCTGAGCTCTTTCACCCTTTTAATAAAGATAGTGTAACCTTTGCATATTTCCAATCTACAGGTTCTATCCCTTGGTTCAGAGGTTTTCTGAAAAGGAGCTTCAGTTTTAGACAGTTCATGTGCCAGTTCCTTAATCTCATTGGATTTAATTCCATCTACTCCTGGGGCATTTAAATCTCATTGTGTGTTAATGCTTTTCCTGATATATATCCCATGTTATGGGGACATCCCTAATTCTCTACACCAACTTCGAACATTTGTAATTACCTAAGTGTAGTTACAGGATGAGAGCTACGCTCGTGGTGTCCCGTCTTCCCAGCACTCTTTGTCATATAACGCTTTGAAACTACTGACGATCTTGGCCTCCACCACCTTCTCACTTAACTTGTTCCAACCGTCTACCACTCTGTTTACAAAAGTGAATTTTCGTATATTTCTCCGGCAGCTTTGTTTCGTTAGTTTAAATCTATGACCTCTTGTTCTTGAAGTTCCGGGTCTTAGGAAATCTTCCCTATCAATTTTATCGATTCCTGTTACTATTTTGAATGTAGTGATCATATCACCTCTTTTTCTTCTATCTTCTAGTTTTTGCATGTTTAATGCCTTTAATCTCTCCTTGTAGCTCTTGTCCTTCATTTCTGGGAGCCACTTAGTGGCATGTCGTTGCACCTTTTCCAGTTTGTTGATGTGCTTCTTAAGATATGGGCACCATACAACCGCTGCATATTCCAGCTTTGGTCTAATAAAAGTCGTGAACAATTTCTTTAGTATTTCTCCATCCATGTATTTAAAAGCAATTCTGAGGTTAGAAAGTGTAGCATAGGCTCCTCGCACAATGTTCTTGATGTGGTCCTCAGGTGACAGTTTTCTATCTAAAACCACCCCTAGATCCTTTTCTTTATCAGAATTCTTTAAAGATTTCTCACATAATTTATAGGTTGTGGGGGGTCTATGTTTTCCAATTCCACATTCCATAACATGGCATTTATTCACATTAAATTCCATTTGCCAAGTGTTGCTCCAAATACTTATTTTGTCCAGGTCTTCTTGAAGGGCATGACAATCATCTAGGTTTCTTATTTTCCCTATTATCTTAGCATCATCAGCAAACATGTTCATGTAATTCTGTATTCCCACTGGTAGATCATTTATGTAGACAATGAACATTACCGGTGCAAGAACTGAACCCTGAGGTACTCCACTCGTGACATTCCTCCAATCCGATACCTTGCCTCTAATTATGGCCCTCATTTTTCTGTCAGTTAGGAAATTTTTCATCCATGTTAGTAGCTTACCTGTCACTCCTCCAATATGTTCCAGTTTCCAGAACAACCTCTTATGGGGAACTCTGTCGAAAGCCTTTTTTAGGTCCAGATAGATGCAGTCAACCCAACCATCTCTTTCTTGTAAAATCTCTGTGGCTCGATCATAAAAACTGAGCAAGTTCGTTACACAGGATCTTCCAGATCGAAAACCATACTGTCTGTCTGATATTATATCGTTTTCCTCGAGGTGTTCTACCCATTTAGTTTTAATTATTTTTCCAATATTTTGACTATTACACTTGTCAATGATACAGGTCTATAATTAAGGGGGTCTTCCCTGTTTCCACTTTTGTAGATTGGAACTATGTTAGCCTTTTTCCACACATCAGCTACAGCTCCTGTAAACAGGGATGCCTGAAAAATCAGTTGAAGTGGAATACTGAGCTCAGGTGCACATTCTCTCAGAACCCATGGTGAAACTCCATCTGGACCAACTGCTTTGTTCTTACCTAGCTCCTTTAGCATTTTTTCCACTTCGTCTCTAGACACCTCTATGTGCTCTATGTTGTTCTCTGGAATTCTTATTGTGTCTGGTTCCCTAAAGATTTCATTTTGTACAAACACACTGTGGAACTTTTCGTTTAGTGTTTCACACATTTCCTTTTCATCTTCCGTGAATCTATTTCCCATTTTCAACCTCTGAATATTATCCTTTACCTGCAATTTGTTGTTTATGAATTTATAGAATAGACCTGGTTCTGTTTTACATTTGTCTGCAATCCCTTTTTCAAAATTTCTTTCTGCCTCTCTCCTCACTGCCGTGTAGTTGTTTCGTGCATCTTTGTATCGCTGGTATGTTTGGGGGTTCGGCCTCTTCCTGTATTGATTCCATTTTTGTGTCTTTTGGTCTCTAGCCCTCTCGCAATTTCTATTGAACCAATCCTGTTTTCTAGTTCTGCATCTCTGTTTTGGTATAAATTTTTTTGTGCCTTTATCATATATTTCACAAAACTTGACATACATCTCATTCACTTCCTTGCCTAGCATCAAGTCTGTCCAATTATACTCACTAAAAAAATTTCTAAGGTCACCATAATGTCCTCTCCTGAAGTCTGGTTTTTCAACTGCTTCAACCTCCTTATTTTCTTCCAGATTATAACGCATTGCATACTTTATTCCCAAAAAGACATGGTCACTTTTACCCAAGGGAGGAAGGTACTGAATGTCAAATATCTCTTCCTCCTTCCTGGTAAATATCAAATCTAGCATGGAGGGAACGTCCCCTTTCCTCATCCTCGTAGCTTCTTTAACATGTTGATACAAGAATGTTTCCAGGATGAGGTCTACAAATCTACAGGTCCAAAAATCTTCTGTTTTAGCTTCATATGCTTCCCAGTCTATGGATTTCAAGTTGAAGTCACCGACTATCAACAGTCGTGATCTATCGTTATCCGCTGTCGCTATAATCTCTCTCATTATTGTTATAAGACCTTCTCGTTTACTATCTAGCTCCTCCTTTGACCATGTGCTGCTTGGCGGTGGACTATATGCATTTATTATCATTAGTTTATCATCCTCATGGCAGATCTCTAGTGCTATTATGTCAACTTCTTGTGGATTGGCAGTCATTATTTCCTTCACCTTTAGGTGTTCTTTTACCAGCACAGCAACGCCACCGCCTTTCCTAATTTTTCTGTCCCGTCTCCAAATTGAGTAGCCCCTTGGGAATATGACCTCATTTAAAATAACATCTTCAAGTTTTGTCTCCGTGAGTGCAACAATGTCTGGTGTCTGCAGCTGTATTACATCACTTAACTCCAGTATCTTCGATCTCACTCCATCTATGTTGGTGTATGCAATCTTCAGGAACTTATTCCCCCTCTCCTTATTCTTCACTCCTCCTCTCTCTAATGATTTTGTTGGTTTGCCTTTATGTACCACTTTACTGGTTTGCCTACCCCTAACACTTTGTAGAAAAAAGAATTGATTTCTTCTTCATTCCTGTTCTCATTTAAACGTTCTGCCTCGGCGAGGTTCAGTTTCAGCTTCTCTCTGTCTTCTTTTGAAAGATCTCGTCTTAACGACCACCCTTTCCCATCCTCATCACTTTGCAATTTTCTAGCATTCCTTAGTACTTCTTCCATCTGTTTGGCACCGTTTAGGGTGATCCTCAAAGGTCGATCTTTCCCTTTTACGTACCTGCCTATTCTCCTGTAGTCGCACACATTCTCTATAGTAGTGAGACCTTCTACGAGGCAAACAATTTTATCTACTACTTTAGCTTCTTCGACAGCTCTTTCTGACCTAGATGTTATCTCCTTTTCTTTGCAATCAAAAATGATCAGGGACTTACTCCGATCAACTGTGTTTTGCACCAACTTCGGGTTAGATGCCAATTCTTTCCTCACTTCCAGCCTAATGTTTGTTTTATCTTGGTTGCTGCAGTGTTTGACTTCCTTTACAGCTTCTTCAATTCTTTCCTTCTCCTTGGACACTTGTGCATAGGTGAGTTGCATATCTTTCTTGCACTGTTCTATACCCTGTGTAACTTCCTCCATCTGTGCTGACAAAAGCAGTTTCTCCTGTTGAATTTCCTTGCCTAACCTATTGTAGTCATTTATGCTTAAATTTACTTTAACTTCTTCCAAAGCTATTTTTAAGAGTTTATTTTCTTCTTCCATGTCTTTGCACTTTGTTTCCAATTTATTCTTATCCTTGCGCAAGTCTTTCACTATATCCTCAAGACATAAAACTTTGCTATTCCAATGGTCATTACTTTCTTTCAATTTACGAATTATTTCTACATGAGAGTTCACTATACTATCTAAATTTACCAACTTCTTATGTAGACTGCTAATATCAATGCTTTCTTCATTGAATCCCTCAAAATCAAGCTCTGTTTTGCTTTTCCACTTGCCAGTGGCCATCTTGAATGTTGTTCTCTGCACTGTAAACACTTTTTTTTTTTTTTTGAGATATATACAAGAGTTGTTACATTCTTGTACAGCCACTAGTACGCGTAGCGTTTCGGGCAGGTCCCTGGAATACGATCCCCGCCGCGAAGAATCGTTTTTTCATCCAAGTACACATTTTACTGTTGCGTTAAACACTAGGGGCAACTTTTTCTCATCCGATTTTTCACTTCCCTTAGCACATTCCTGTTATCTCACCTATTTTTCAAGAGCACTATACCTTTATGTTCTCTGGGACACCACTCACTATCATCAACCTGTACTACAATACTTAAGATTGTTGAAATATGCTGGAGCTCCTCTGCTGCAAGTGTTGACCCTGGGGGTGTCACCTTTTGAATCAAAAAATGCTTTTATTTTGCGTACCAAGAACCGTCCGAACCTAAGCATACACAAGGAGCCCAAGCAAGCCTCCGTCGAGCCCCAGGGCTAATAAATATACTCAACCTGTACACAGCAGGAATCGTTCCCATCACTCTGGTATGAGGAGATACTCGGTCTCTACCCACTTGCTTGGGTCAATTTGTGTGGGTTTTGGGATGTTATCTAATTCTCTAGTGTGAACAATGATGTAAAAGTATTCAGTGTGTTGCTGCCCTTTTTTTTTGTCAATTATAACTTGCTTGGTCTTGTCTTTTAAGGGTCCTACAGTCTTTTGTTTTGATTTTACTTCTTACATAGGCATAAAAAGATTGGATTTTTCATTATATTTTGAGCACGTTTTCTTTTATAGTTTCTTTTGGTTGATCTGAGCACCTTGGTGGCAAAATTTTTGGTCCTTCTATATAGCATTAACCAAAGCAAGCAAGGTACTGTGCTTGCTCTGATACTTTTCTTATTCTCATATCAGGCATTGACAAGGATACAAACTATATAGTACTGTATCATCCTTTGCAGATGACACTCAGTTTCATGAGCGTAGAGAACATACAGGATACAGCAAACCTCCAATCTGATGTTAATCAAGTTTATTTATTTATTTATTTATTTATTTATTTATTTATTTATTTATATATATATACAATAAGGTACATTGGGATTGTGAGGATACATAATATAGTAATTACAATATTGTAAAGCCACTAGTACGCGCAGCGTTTCGGGCAGGTCCTTAATCTAAGAAAATTTTAAGTAGGTAAATACTTACAAAATTTATAAAAAATGATAAGTTACAAGGCAAGAAAAAAATAAAAGATGAGAGAAAATTGTAGGTATATTAAATAAAGCACATAGGTAGCTCAGATTGATTGCAATGACAGCTTGAATGGTAGTTGACAAATATTGGTAGGCACAATACAGCATATGGCTAGCACATAAAAGAAGACAGCAATGAACACAATGATAAGGTTGTTTGGGTTAAGTACATAAAAATTGGGGGATTGGGTAACACTAGATACAGAGCAAATTTAAAGCTCAGTGTAGGAAACTATGAAGATGAAATTAGGTACTTTTTGGTTTTGCTTTTAAATGAGGCAAAAGTTTGACAGCTTTTCAATTCACAAGGGAGTGAGTTCCATAGACTAGGTCCCTTAATTTGCATAGTGTTTACACAGATTAAGATTGACCCTGGGGATATCAGAGATATTTATTTCTGGTGTGGTGATAATGGGTCCTATTACATCTGTCCAGGGAGAGTTTCAGAGCATGGTTTGCATTTAAGAACAGGGTTTTGTAATAAATAAATAATATAATAAATAAATTTTATTCAGGTAAGGTACATACATGGTAAGATACAAAAGTTGATGGATTTATAGATAGAGCTAGTACATACAATGCTTGAAGCCACTATTACGCAAAGCATTTCGGGCAGGAAATGAAATGTAATGTAGTTGTTTATTTATTTATTTATTTATTTATTTATTTATTTATTTATTTATTTATTTATTTATTTATTTATTTATTTATTTATTTATATGCAAGAAGGTACATTGGGTTTGTGAGAATACATTGAATAGGACAGTATTACAATCTTGTAAAGCCACTAGTACGCGCAGCGTTTCGGGCAAGTCCTTAATCTAACAGATAATTTTAAGTAGGTAAGTATATTTTTATATAACTTTGTAAGTATATTAAAGCACAGTGTTATATTAAAGCTCTGATTTATTACATTGACAGCTTGATTGGTAATTTAAAAGATTAATAGACACCATACAGCAGATTGACAGCACATATAAGACAGCAATGATCATTATGGTAAAGATTTTCAGAGTGGGTACATAAAGATTGGGAGACTGGGTAGCAATAGATACAGATAAACAAGATTAATAAACACCATACAGCAGATTGGCAGCACATATAAGAGGACAGCAATGATCACAATGGTGAAGATGTTCAAATTGGGAAACATAAAGGTTGGGAGATTGGGTAGCAATAGATACAGTGCAATTTTAAGGGAAAAGGTGAAAAACTATGAAGATAAAATTAGGTACTTTTTAGTATTGATTTTGAATGATGTAAAAGTTGGACAGCTTTTCAATTCAATAGGGAGTGAGTTCCATAAACTGGGTCCCTTTATTTGCATAGAGTGTTTACACAGATTAAGTTTAACTCTGGGGATATCAAAGAGATATTTATTTCTGGTGTGGTGATAATGGGTCCTATTACATCTGTCCAGGAAGTGTTTCAGAGCAGGATTTGCATTTAAGAACAGGGTTTTGTAAATGTAGTTGACACAAGAGAATTTATGGAGTGAGATTATATTTAGCATGTTTAGGGAGTTAAACAAGGGGGCTGAGTGTTTTCTGAAAGCAGAATTTGATATTATTCTGATAGCAGATTTTTGCTGGGTGATGATGGACTTGAGATGGTTTGCAGTGGTTGAACCCCATGCACAGATACCATAGTTGAGATAGGGATAGATTAGTGCATAATATAGAGAGATGAGAGCAGAGTTAGGTACATAGTATCTGATTTTGGAGAGTATACCAACTGTTTTAGAGACTTTCTTAGTTATGTGTTGTATGTGAGTACTGAAGTTGAGTCTCTTGTCTAAGAATAGGCCAAGAAATTTTCCATCAATTTTATTGCTAATGTTTACATTGTCTATCTGAAGCTGAATTGCATTTGTAGATTTGCTTCCAAATAAGATGTAGTAGGTCTTTTCTATATTAAGTGTTAGTTTGTTGGTTGACATCCATAAGTGGGCTTTTTTTTAGTTCATTATTAACAACATTATTTAGAGTATGTGGCTTGGGGTTAGTTGAGTAAGTAAGTAAGTAAGTAAGTAAGTAAGTAAGTAAGTAAGTAAGTAAGTAAGTAAGTAAGTAAGTAAGTAAGTAAGTAAGTAAGTAAGTAGTTGAGTAAGTTAGTAAGAGTTGTAAATGTAGTTGACACCAGAGAATGTGTGGAGGGAGTTAATATTTAGCAAGTTTAGGGATTTAAACAAGGGAGCTGAGTGTTGTCTGAGAGCAGAGTTAGTTATTATTCTGGTAACAGATTTTTGCTGGGTGATGATGGGCTTTAGGTGGTTTGCAGTGGTAGACCCCCATGCACAGATACCATAATTAAGATAGGGGTAGATTAGTGCATAATATAGTGAGAGGAGAGCAGAGTTAGGAACATAATATCTTATTTTTGAGAGTATACCAACTGTCTTAGAGACTTTCTTAGTTATGTGTTGAATGTGGGTGCTGAAGTTGAGTCTCTTGTCTAGGAATAGGCCAAGAAACTTGCCATCATTTTTATTACTGATGTTAATGTTGTCTATCTGTAGCTGAATTGCATTTGATGATTTGCTTCCAAATAAGATGTAGTAGGTCTTTTCTATGTTTAATGTTAGTTTGTTAGTTGACATCCATAAATGGACTTTTTTTAAATCATTATTCCTTCAAGTCTTTCAAGATTCAAGTCTTTCACTGGGCCACAGAAAATAGCAACATGATGTTTAATGAGGATAAGTTCCAATTAAATGTGCTTTGGAAAAAGTGAGCACATCAAAGCAGAACACATATAAAACAGTCAAACCACACTATTGAAAAAAAAGTGATGTAAAAGATTTAGGAGTAATCATGTCGGAAGATCTTGCTTTTAAAAAATACAACAAGGTTGCTGTCACAGCTGCAAGAAAAATGGCAGGTTGGATAACAAGAATCTTCTAAACAAGAAATGCCATGCCAATGATACATTTTAAGACATTAGTGCTCTCTAAGAGTGGAATATTGCACACTACCAGCCCCATCCAAAGGTGGAGAAATTGCTGACTGGAGAGCGTGCAAAAATCCTTTTCTGCTAGAATCCGTTCAATAAAACATCTAAATGATTTGGACCACCTAAAAAATTTAAATCTGTATTCCCTATCTACACTTGAAAAATATTAGAAGGACTGGTTCCAAATCTGCACACAGACTTAAGACCTCTTGAGATCTGAAGGCATGGCAGGGTGTACAAAATAACCCCACTGAATAGCAGAGGTTCAATAGGTTTGCTGAGAGAGAACTCGGATCAACATCAAAGGTCCAAGACTTGTCAACACACTTCCCACCACATATATGTGGTAGAACTGGCCGATCTCTCCCAGTGTTCAAAAGAGAACTCGACAAACACCTTTGAAGGATACCTGATCAACCAGACTGAATATTTGCATCAAACAGCCTGGTAGATCAGACCAGCAAACAGGAGGCCTGATCAGAGACCGGGCCGAGGGGACATTAACCTTTGTTAATATTCAACAAGTAGTCAACAGATAGCTCATAATGTATGTTATACTTTGAGGATTGATACGTGCCCCAGAGGCTGCTCTTATTTATTAGCTCTTTTTACTCGTGTATCATCATCTAGTTCTTTGTTTTCTTTTTTTTTCTTAGTTCATGTTTTTTAACAACTTCAGTGATGACCATTTTGAAGTTTTCCCATGATTCTTCCATGCCTTGATCTATTAAGTCCCTCCAGGAGGTATTTTGCAATTCCTCCCTCTTTCCTTGATCCATTTTTATATGTTGTGATCACACAAAGGGACAAGCTTTACATCTACCTGTATTTGATTGATCATGCCATCGTCTGATGTTCGCACAAGATCTAGAATGCTATTACCTTGTGTGGGCTCTGTCATGTGATTTATGAGAAAGGAGTCAATGTATCAGGTCGTGGGCTCTGTCATGTGATTTATGAGAAAGGAGTCAATGTATCAGGTCGAGAAATTGTTCTCCTGCTGCTTGTTTGATAGATGATTCACCCAGTCTGTTTCATGATTAAAAGCCCCCCATTATAAGGGCTTGGGTTTTCGTTGGTGCATTGATCACCTTGCTCAGATCATTTACTTCTACTGTTGTTGCTGTGTCTTTTCTGTAGCATAATTCCAGCGTTTGCTACCATTTTGAGCCAGTATGTTGCATCATACAGATTATGAGGATCCCCTGGTGTTTAATTCCTCATTGCTAGGTGCATTCAATTACTCTTTTTACATAAAACATTACATCACCTACTCTTGTTATTCTGTCCTCTCTGACAGGTGGATGGTGTCCCGGAAGATGGAATTCCCCCATTAAATGTAATACACACACTTTGATTGTAGTGTCCCGCCAATTCAAAAATATGATACCAGCCCCACGTGGTTACTAGTGTATTTGAAGTGTTAACATACCTATTGGCTTGACCTCCCAGTTTTAGAGTACCATCCATACTATAAGCAAGAAAGTAAGGATAGGTTTTGTGAGTTTGTACTCTAGGGTATGGCTTACAAGCTCTTGCCCTTACATTGTCTTCTCACTCCCATGTTTCACTGATGCCAATGATATCAGGGTTCACAGCCTCAAGTGGCACTCAATGCATCAAATTTATTAAGTATTTTTATTAAGTATTAAGTTAAGTGTATTTATTAAGTATTAAGTTAATTACAATCTCCGTGGTGTAGTGGTAAGACACTCGCCTGGCGTTCCGCGAGCGCTGTGTCATGGGTTCGTATCCTGGCCGGGGAGGATTTACTGGGCGCAATTCCTTAACTGTAGCCTCTGTTTAACGCAACAGTAAAATGTGTACTTGGATGAAAAAACGATTCTTCGCGGCGGGGATCGTATTCCAGGGACCTGCCCGAAACGCTACGTGTACTAGTGGCTGTACAAGAATGTAACAACTCTTGTATATATCTCAAAAAAAAAAAAAAAAAAAATAGTAAGCTTCTGGCATTTGTGTAGGAGCAATTAAACTCTTGACATTGTTCCTAGGAGGCTGGGAGATTTTCCCAGCATTTTGCACACTATTATTCCCTACATAGTTACTTTGGGTTTTGTTTGTTTGTCTTCAAAGAAGTATGAGGTTAGTTCTGCCTGACTGGATGAAGGACTACACCGTCTTTCATCCACTGTCATGATCACCTGCCTTCTCCTTATCCTTAGCTTTCAATCTCAGTATTGGTCCATGCTTCTTAACTCTTAGTTTGTCTCTTAGTATTTTGTCGCTTTTTTGCTCTTCTACTGTTAGCCCTGAGGGATGTAAACTTGGTTGTACCTTCCTTTTAGTTTATATGCATTTCCGAGTATCTTCCTTCAGTGTTCGACATTTGCAATGGTTATGCATACTGTACCATTTGCTTCAGGCCTACATAACCTCTCAACCTTGGAAATGTTAAGATCCTCCTCCTTGCCAGTCAGTTTTTCATTTATTGCCTCAATGATTTGCTGATCATTTTTAACCCTCTTTTTTTTTGCAAGGTTTCTTTAAATGAATTTGTTTTGTTTAATTCTCTCTGAAACTTCTGATACTCTTGCTAGAAGTACTAAATTCATATCCTTAACTCTGCTCACATTCAAAGTGTCTCACCCTCTGGGTTCTTTTGGCTGACAACGGAAATCCCACCTAGACGATTGCTATTAATCAATTGCTACAAATCTATCAACTGCCTCATCAATAGCTTCCTGATCCCTCCTGTAGTTCCTTTATTACCTTTTGATCCACCTGCTGTTCTTTTATTATGTACTCAGTATTTTTTCCTTTATTCTCCTCATTTCTCTCATCCTTATTCAGTGTCGAGTTAATTTATTTGGACCTCATCATGGTTGATGACATCTTCATTGCAGGTTGTAACAGAACCCATGAGCACCACACCAGAAATAAATACAGTTTTGATATTCCAAGAGTACGGCTTAATCAAACTAGAAATGCTCTACAAATCAAGGGACCCAGAATGTGGAATGACCTCCCCAATCATGTTAAAGACTGTACCTCTCTCAACCAGTTTAAGATTAAAACTAAACACACTACCTAATAAATTCCCTGCAACCCATGTCTGTTTTTTTTTTTTTAATCAATGCTGTTTGTCAACCTTTTGTATTTGTGCTGCTTTTTCAGTCATGTTCCCCCCTTTTTTTTTTATCTTTATTTGTATTTGTTCTCAACACATTTTATTCTTTATGCTCAATTGGTATTAAGTTCTAGATATTAATGTTCTTCCTGCCCGAAACGCATTGCGTAATAGTGGCTTTAGGCATTGTATGTACTAGCTCTATCTATAATTCGATCCATTAATGTAACATCACTTGTATGTATATACCTTACCTGAATAAACATATATTTATTTATTTAAGCAGTGGAAATGGAAAATGCTTTTGCCTTTGGCTTGCTGTATGGTTTGATCAGTTTATCTGTGGTTGTTGAATTTATTACCAAACAAAACATAGAAGGTTTTATCAATCTTAACAGCAGCAAACACACTTAATGCATATTTTATGTGAGTGTTCACACAGAAAGGATAGATGACATTCCATCACCCATACAAATGTTTTAAGATGAAGAGAATGGATTAAGGGATATACCCATAACATGTGACATAATCTATTAGAGTATTGACAAACTAAAAGACTTGAAAACCCCAGGTTTGGACAGAATCTCATCCAAAGTCATAAAGGAACTGGCAGAAGAACTATGCCTACTGCTGAAACTACTTTTCATAAAATCTCTGGACCAAGGGAGAGTCCCCTTGATTGGCATCCCCTTGATATATAAATGTCACTTATTTTTTTTTTAAATGTAGACAGAGCTCAGCAGAAAACTACCGTCCAATCAGCTTGACATTACACATCTAAATTTACCTGAATTTACTCGAGGGCCACCAACACTAGTGGTCTCGATAAGGACAGGAAGCCGGTGACTCGTTAAAGGTCCCTCCATGTGCCCTGATGATCATTTCCACCTGTATTTTAAAACCCAGTGGAGTTTTGGCATTTATGGCTTTGGTGGGTAGGCAGTTCCATGAGTTTACAGCCCTATGGGTAAAAAAATTCTGTTTTCTGTCCTACATTGGGATTTGTTGAGCTTGATACCGTTGCTCCTCATTCGTGTTGACATCCTCCAAATTGTTCTGTATTTTAAAGGTTTTGATGAGATCTGCCCTGTCATGCCTGGTTTGCAGTGTTAGTCCAGTGGCCCTCAACCGTTCTTGATATGTAAGATGACTAAGCTCTGGTATGATTATTGTTGCCTGGTGTTGCACCTTCTCCAGAGCTGCTGTGTCTTTCTGAAGATGAGATCTCCATGCATGAATGCAATAATCCATGTGGGGGATGCACCAGGGGCTAGATTCACGAAGCAGTTATGCAAGTACTGTACTTAGGAACGTTTTTGTTCTTACCATCTTGTGGGGGCTCTATTGGTGTTCAGGAAGGCCTTTAACCCTTAAACTGCGCAACACGCCTGCAGGCTCACGTCTGGTTTGCGCAACGCGCCTCCGGGTATTTGTATTTTTCACGTTCGATTCAAAACTCCCGCGGCTACAAGGTGTTCACATCTGCTTCCTCAGGGCTCTTGTAAACAGACGCCATCTTTAAAAAAAATCGTGGTCCACATTCCCGGGTATGGGAGCCTCAGTAGTGAGTGAGCATCCAAGGCTGGCGCTCGCAGCATGAGCGCACAGCACTGCTGTTCAGCGTTTGACCACAGCATCACCTAATAATGTCAAAATATATATATAACTTGTATTATTTAGCTATGATAGTGTTATAGAAGAGCCTGAGTGTGATAATGACTGGGTACAATGTTCAAATATCAGTGATTCAATGCTGTTCACGATGTTCACAGCGCTAGCCACAGCACCACAGCATCGCCTAATAATGTCAAAATATATATATATAACTTGTATTATTTAGCTATGACAGTGTTATAGAAGAGCCTGAGTGTGATAATGACTGGGTACGATGTTCAAATATCAGTGATTCAATGCTGTTCACGATGTTCACAGCGCTAGCCACAGCATTATTTCGTCCATCTAGGAATCTTCAAATGATTTCTTAGGTTCCTTTTCAAAATAAACGTGTGGTCAATTATTCATTTACAGGAATTAGTGACTAGGATTGTGGTTATAATTAGCGTTGTGCGTAGTATTGTGGAAGGAGGAATTTTGGTGAGGGAGGGAGGGCGAGAATTGAGGTAGCCTCATTGTGTGTGTGTGTGGCAGCCACTCTTGTTTTGCTCACCATACTAGCTTAGTGGTTCGCTATGGGTAAAACATATGTACATGGGTATATATAGTGTGTGTGTATAGTGTAAAAACAGCAACAGGAGAATGTTGAGAGGAGCTATTTTTGTGAGAGAGGTGACGTAATCGTAGCGTCGTCTGCTGTGTGATTTTTCAGGCAGTATATGGTGGCCACTGTACTGTTTGGACACAATACCGGCTTACTTGCATAGTTCTGGTAAATAAAACATGTAGATAGGTATATAGAACATGTGTAATAAAAACTATAACAGTATGGTGGGAGGAGCAATGTTGGCGAGTAAGATGTTGGAGTGAGGGAGACTGGCTGGGTGTGACTGCTCTCATTCGAGGTGTTCTGAATGTGTTGATGGTGAATGTATATAGTGTGTGACAGTGTATAGTGTGTAAATAGATTGTATATATACATAAATTAGCATGATACATAGTAAATATGTGTTGCATATGTGTACACAAGTGTCATGCATGTAACACAGTGTCTTCGGACAGTACGGATGTTTTACTGCCATAATATAGTGTACGTGTTCACTATACATAGGATTAGCACGTAAAAACAAATAAAATGTATTTGGAACTGTGCGAAAAAAATGAACGAAAATATATTCGCGGCAACTCGCGCGCCCCGCCCCGAGGGCTCTACTGGCCCCGGGAGTGTATGCCACGGGCGAACAGGGAATGATGACGTCACGCCCCAACTTACGGACCCCATAGCAGCCAAAGTAAGTACAATTTCGATCTTTTTTCTACATACCCATACTGAGGGAAGGGTTTCTGGCACTTTAAAAAGAAAAAAGAATTTTTTCCAGAGAATTTATTTCCTGCGCACTGCGGGGGTGTCATATTTGGAGGCAACGCAGTTAAGGTGTTAAGAATGAAAATCTTCCTAAGTACACAGCGTCTCGCTACGACGGGTCCAGACCAATCGTAGCATTACGTAAAATGTATAATTAAATTTTTCTCTACTTCACAAACCAGAAGATTGATTTTAATATAAACAAATATTTTTTACTGGTGAGTCACATCAAGGAGGAGACCTCCATGTTAGCTATACCTGTATATGCATTCTCTGCGTGAAACTTGAGATAAATGTCTTTATATTACTGTGTACTTATATTAATAATAGCAAGATATTATTTCAGTAGTTATTAGTACATAAACACTGGTGAACTTAAAATATGAGAGTAAGAATGAATGAAGGTAACTGCATAAGGTCTATTGGCCCATGTGAGGCAAATGTAGGTGATGATCCTGGGTGGGTCAGGAATGCTTGGAAGCATTTACTATCACCTAATACTTCTGTTGACCTAGCAGTAAGCATAGCTACTCAGGAATTAGCGTGTTGTTAGGCGCATCCTGTGGGGGTGGGGGGGGGGAACCTCAATACAGACCTAACATGTATATAAATAATAATAATATATTCACTCTGTTGGGGACAGGCAGCCAGAGTGTATATATACATGTTAGGCTTATATCGAGGTCCTCCCCCTCTTAAAGATCCAATTACTGACCCTTCCACGGATGGAACTCCACAACAAGCTGACTAACCCTTGGGTACCCAACCCCACCATAAAGTCCCCTCACCATACATCCTGTTTCATCATCCAGCCAGTTCCCCACCATCCATCCTGTTCTTTCAAATACAATATTCAAGTGCGATCGTCACTAGGTGGGAGACACCGGTAAACTGAAGCACACCTCGCCCTTGCCCACCAGGAACCACGTGCTCAGTCGACTCATACGTGTATCAACAAACTCACAAAGCGAGGCAAAGCTCATAAACTGAGTTGAATTTTTCCAAGAAATTGAGCTCGTAAACCGAAAGATTTGTAAAGTGGGTAATTCGTAAACCGAGGTTCCACTGAATGTGTACTTAAGACAGCTCTTCACCAGTGTAATCACCTCTTGTCAATTTATATTGTACTGTAGTAAAAATGTTAATATACTTAATTTTACTAAATTATTATTAAGTTAATTTTAAGTTAATTTTACTAAAATGTATCAGTTACATACATAATGTTGGATTTATAGATAGAGCTGGTACATACAATACCTAAAGACACTAATACACCCAGCATTTTGAGCAAGGTGTGGGGGAAAAAAAACACCTAGACTAAAACTTGATAGTAATTGAGATTGAAGTATAAATTGTGTTGAAAAAGGAATAAAAAAGGGGGGGGGGAACATGGCAGAAACAGCACTTATGCAAGTTGTCAACAAACAATATTGCTTAAAATAGCCTAATATCAGTTGACATTTAGGGGATAAGGTAGGTAACATGGAGTTTATTAGGTTGTACTTAGATTTTATCTTAAACTGGTTGTGAGAGGTACAGCCTTTAACATGATTGGGAAGGTCATTCCACATTTTGGGTCCCTTGATATGTAGAGCATTTCTGGTTTGGTTAAGGCGCACTCTTGGAATATCAAATAGGTATTTGTATCTGGGTGTGGTGTGCATGGGTTCTGTTACAATCTTGTAGGAAGTGTTGAAGGTCAGGATTGGCTTTACAGTTCAGAGTTTTAAATATAAAGAGTACACTTGAGAGGATGTGCAGTGACTTTGTATCTAACATATTCAAAGATTTAAGTAAAGGTACTGAGTGCTGTCTGGGGCCAGAGTTTGATATTGTTTTAATAGCAGCTTTAAGTTGAGTAATTAGAGGACATAGATGATTTGGGTAGTAGAACTCCAAGCACAAACACCATAATTGAGATAAGGTTAGATGAGAGTGTAATAAAGCATCACNTTTTTATGCAGACAAGTATAGACCCAGAACTAAACCTCTTATCCACTATCTATGACAATCATCACTTTAATGATCTGAACTGCAGATATTTTACAGCAAATGATGTAAACAATGTATTATCACATAATCACAATATCTCTGTAATCAACTTAAATGTTAGATCCCTAGGTAAACACTTCGATGATGTTAGTGCCTTAATTGAAACTATTGACAACAAATTCACTTTTATTGTACTTACTGAAACATGGTTGAAAGAGGATACTACTCAACTCTTTAACATGCCTAACTACTTGGCAATTCACAACTGTCGTCAAACTCAGAGAGGTGGTGGTACTGCTCTTTACTACCATCATGAACTAACATGCTTAAAAGTAATTAGAACTAGAGACTGCTGTGGGGAGTATATCTTCGCCAGTTTCAGAGTAAAGGGTACCGAGTCTATCCTGTCTGTGGGAGCAGTCTATAGGATTCCTAACACTGATGTGCCCGAATTCAATTCAAACCTTAGAAATCTAATACTCGATAACAGACTTAACAAAAACCATCTAATTATCGCAGGGGACTTTAATATTGACCTCTGCGAGCCTGAGCACCCTACTACTGTTAGCTTCCTCAACTGTATGAATTCCTGCTTCCTCATACCCTTAATCACTAGACCTACAGAATCACTGATAGTACTGCCACGACTCTAGATCACATCTGGACCAACATAACCTCTCCGCTTACTTCAGGTATAATCACCGACAGTACTACAGACCATTACCCCACATTTCTCTTAACTAACATTAACAAACCACCTCTAGAGTCAAGGGAGATAAGTTTTAGGCTGCACAATGAATCTGCTATAGGCAATTTTATAACTGCTGCTGATAATGTCAACTGGGAATCAGAGTTAGGTAACATAGGGGACATCAACCTAGCAGTACAATCTTTTCTTCAAAAAACTCTAAGCCTTTATAACACCCACTGTCCTATGCTTACAAAACAAGTCACTACCAAAAGGCTTAACAATCCCTGGCTTACAAAGGGAATACTTAAATCCATTAATAAAAAATGACCTTGAGAAGAAGTATAGGCTAGGAACCGTCTCTAAAGAATTCTCAAAGAATTACTCTTTACTGCTATCTAAGATAATTAGACGAGCCAAAACTAAATACTACGAAGATAAATTTACCCAAATAAAGAGCAACATTAAAAAAACTTGGAGCACAATTTCACAAATCTTGGGATCAAAGAAGATTTTAAATAACAAACCAACACTCCTGTCAAATAACGATGGTCAGCTTTCAGCATCTGATTCTGCTATTGAGTTCAATAGGTTCTTCTCTTCCATTGGGTCATCCCTTGCAAATGATATTCCTCTTCCAGTACTGAGGTTAAGGACTACCTTACAGGTAACTATCCACAGTCTCTGTACCTAAAGCCTACTAATTCCACTGATGTCAATGAGATAATCCTTTCCCTTAAAACCAAGTCTAGTGCCCTTGAGGAGATTCCGACATTAATTTACAAAAAAGCCTCCAGATCCTTAGCCCCTGCAATTGCATTGCTCTTCAACAAGTCACTTGAACTCCAAACCTTTCCAGATATTCTAAAAAAAGCGAGAGTAACCCCTGTCCACAAATGTGGTGATCTCACAGATGTTAACAACTACAGACCTATTTCAATCCTGCCTAACTTATCAAAAATTTTTGAAAAACTAATCTACAAGCAGCTTTACTCTTATCTAGCCAAGCACAATATACTTAGCTCTTGCCAATATGGCTTCAGACCTAAAAAAAGCACTAACGATGCACTTATTAGTATGATTAACTTAATTCATGCAGCTCTTGATAAAAATGAGTTCCCTGTTGGGTTATTTGTGGACCTGCGTAAGGCTTTTGACACTGTGAACCACCAAACCTTCTTCTTAAATTACATCATTATGGAGTCAGAGGACTCTCCCTGCAATACCTCAAATCTTACCTTACTGACAGACTCCAGTATGTTTCTGTGAACAATTCAATTTCTCCTACCCTACCCATCAACATTGGTGTTCCTCAGGGCAGTATACTTGGCCCTCTCCTCTTTCTCATCTACATTAATGACCTTCCAAATGCCTCCCAACACCTTAGACCAATTCTATTTGCTGACGACACAACCTTCATTTACTCCAGTCCTGACCCCCTTGCTCTAAATGCCACAGTAAATACCGAGCTTAATAAAGTCCATCTTTGGCTAACTGCCAACAAACTCACCCTTAACATTGACAAAACTTTCTATATTCTGTTTGGCAATAAATCCTCTAACCAAATAAATCTCAAGATTAACAATACCCAAATTTGTAACAAATTAGATGGCAAATTCCTTGGCGTTCTCATTGATCACAAGCTTAATTTCCAGGGACACATTCTAAATATATCAAAAAAAGTTTCAAAAACTGTTGGCATTCTTTCTAAGATCAGATATTATGTACCCCGCCCTGCCCTGGTGACTCTCTATTACTCCCTCATCTATCCATATCTCAACTATGGTATTTGTGCTTGGGGTTCTACTACCCAAAATCATTTACGTCCTCTAATTACTCAACACAAAGCTGCTATTAGGACAATATCCAACTCTGGCCCCAGACATCACTCGGTACCCCTACTCAAATCTCTCAATATGTTAGATATTAAGTCACTGCACATTCTCTCATGTGTATTATACATATATAAAACGCTGAACTGTAATGCCAATCCTGACCTCAAAAGCTTCATTGAAAGCTGTAACAGAACCCATGAGCACCACACCAGAAATAAATACAGTTTTGATATTCCAAGAGTACGACTTAACCAAACTAGAAATGCTCTACAAATCAAGGGACCCAGAATGTGGAATGACCTTCCCAACCATGTTAAAGACTGTACCTCTCTCAACCAGTTTAAGATTAAAACTAAACACTACCTGATAAACTCCCTGTAACCTACCTTACCCCTCTATTGTCAACCCATGTCTTATTTTTTTTTTTTTTTTTATTCAACGCTGTTTGTCTACATATTGTATTTGTGCTGCTTTTCAGTCATGTTCCCCCCTTTTTTTGTACCTTTATTTGTATCTGTTCTCAAAACATTTTATTCTTTTTTTTCAATTAGCATTAAGTTTTAGATATTAATGTTTTCTTGCCCGAAACGCATTGCGTAATAGTGGCTTTAGGCATTGTATGTACTAGCTCTATCTATAAATCGATCACTTATGTAAAATCTCTCTATGTATGTACCTTTCCTGAATAAACATATTTATTTATTTATTTATTATAACAATACATAGTCTTTTCACTAAGTTACATAAATGCCGTTCTCCCAAATAGGCCATGTGCCTATAAGAGAAAACGGAAAATTAATGGTAAACATTTTCATACTATTCCCAAGTCGATCGAATAAGAATTGGATTTTATACAAATATTTTTTAATCGCGCGTAAATTTATGACGCTACAGCAACTAGTGGTCAAAATACTGGTATTTACGTGTTAATTAGAGTATGGATGAGAGGTTTGGCAGCCATGCATGGTCAGCAACCTTCCCCCTTCTGCCTACCTTACTGCTTCCCTACACTCCCTCTCTCTCCACTTCCACCTCCCCTGACAACACCTTCCACCACTGACTCCACCTGCCTCCTTCCACCACCTGCCTCCCCCTGACACCTTCCACCACCTGCCTCCCCTTCCACCTTCCACCACCTGCCTCCCCTGACACCTTCCACCACCTGCCTCCCCTGACACCTTCCACCACCTGCCTCCCCTGACACCTTCCACCACCTGCCTCCCCTGACACCTTCCACCACCTGCCTCCCCCTGACACCTTCCACCACCTGCCTCCCCTGACACCTTCCACCACCTGCCTCCCCCTGACACTTCCACCACCTGCCTCCCCTGACACCTTCCACCACCTGCCTCCCCTGACACCTTCCACCACCTGCCTCCCCTGATACCTTTCACCACCTGCCTCCCCTGACACCTTTCACCACCTGCCTCCCCTGACATCTTTCACCACCTGCCTCCCCTGACACCTTCTGCCACCTGCCTCCCCTGACACCACCACAAATGGTGCCAGCCTCCTCACCAAGGCCTAACGCTCATGCGACCTGTGCTTGTTTTATTGGCCTACTCAAAATTTAATCTAAATAGACTTGCAAATTGTTTTCAAATAATATTGTTTGTTGTTATAATTAATAAAATAATAAGTTTTATTAATTTATACAGCACAGTACTGTATTAATACCTAATGTATTACAGGACAGTACGTAGGCTGTTAGAGGGAGGGAGGGATCCAGGAAACCCCCACTCCCAATGGCTCAAGGAGCGATGTTATTTACACCCCAATTGTATTAAAAATTCTGTGAAAAGGAAATGTGTTCAAACTGTTTAAAATGTGTACTGTATATATCACAATTTTCACCATTATTATTGCTCCAATATGACATTTT
The DNA here is from genome assembly GCA_020271785.1 of Procambarus virginalis. Classification (NCBI taxonomy): domain Eukaryota; kingdom Metazoa; phylum Arthropoda; class Malacostraca; order Decapoda; family Cambaridae; genus Procambarus; species Procambarus virginalis. The sequence goes on from WNGS01109749.1 coordinate 1,643,342, forward strand.
TCTAATAAAGAGGCTATTTTCAGTGTAGATAATGCGATAATTATCATTAAATTGACTCGTGGCATCTGACGACGAGAGGAGAGGAGAGGAGTTAGTGGCTGGTTTCTGGTGGTCAGGTGCAGGAAGGATGGGGGGGGGCTGGAGGGGGAGCATGGAGGCGCCAGTCACGTGTTGTCTCTACAACAGCCTCTGCTGACACCACGATTACTCCAGCTTCCCTTGAAAACTTCTGCCACTGACAACCAGCCTCTACTGACACCACTTGCCTCCTGATAACAACTCTCTCACCAATGCCCCCCTGACACCATTTCAGCTGGTTGTCAGTGCCTTCCATGAGAATACATAACTTACACCACCTGCCCCCTTACACCACCTGCCCCCTAACAAAAAACCCTAACTACTGACACCACTTGCCTCCTCACAACAACTCTCACCAATACCCCCCCTGACACCATTTTATCACCATTTCTCCCTAGAAACAATGGGTAAGGATAATAAAACACTCTATAACTGTTTATACTCAGGTGAATCATAGTTGATGATAGCCAGCTCCGACGCTCGGCCTCGGTGACTGCTTGGACGAACATTCCTCACTTAATCGAACATTTGTATGTTCCACTGAACATTTGGTACCAAATTCAATTTGTTCGGCTCTTCCGGGAATTCGATAGAGTGGGGTTCGTTAGACTGAGGAAGCACTGTACAGTACAGTACAGGACTGTATTCAGACAGTTCTGTATATTTTACTGTACAGTGCAATACTGTTTTCAGACAGATTGCAGTATATTATACTGTACAGTACAGCACTATGCAGACAGAATTCTGTATATTATACTGTACAGTTCTGTATTCATACAGAATGCTGTACTGTATATTATACTGTACAGTACTGTATTCTGAAAGAATGCTGTGTATTATACTGCAAAGTACTGTATCCAGACAGAATGCTGTATATTTTTCTGAACACATTTAAGTCTAATATGCTTATACAGAATGATTTTATGCCTATGGCAAAAGAGAAGCAATATTCAATGCTCACTGGAAAATGCTTGCTCGATGAAAAATTAAATAAATATATTACACAAGATTTGGATTATTGTCGTGATTTGTGCATTTTGTTCATCAGTGACATGGATTGCCTTTACTGCTGACAAGACTAATAAATGTGCTCAAGTCAATATTATTATTTTGCCATGTAATACGTCAGCATCATTGATGGCATCATATTTCATGTTCACAGAATTTGAAGACCTCAACTGTTAAGGCAATGGCACCAACACCAAACTCGACTGTCTCGTCTGAAGATGAAAAAACGTTGCTGAAGAAAAGAGCAAAGAACAGTTTTAGTAAACGGCATGCTACCGAAGAAGGCCTTGAAATACGGAAATTGATGATGAATGTGGAACACAAGAATGATAACGAAAAGGTGCAGAAGATGTCCCTTGGCCAGAAGACCAATAGGCCAACCAAGGTGATACTCTTGGTGGGGGCCACAGGTACTGGTAAGACAACTCTCATCAATGCCATGGTGAACTTCATTTATTGTATTGACTTTACCGACAACTTCAGACTAATTCTTATTGATGATAAAAATGCTCCCAAGCGTTCCCAAGCCGAAAGCCAGACAGATCTGATCACAGCTTATGCATTTTATCAACTACCAGGAATGCCGTTTGAGTACAATTATGTGCTCATTGACACTCCAGGCTTTGGGGACACCAGAGGCATTCAGCGTGACCGTGAAATGATGAAACAGCTTGAAATGTTCTTAAAACAAGATTACGGGATTGATCAGGTCGATGGAGTTGGTTTTGTTACTCCTGCTTCTGCTGCACGATTGACACAGACACAGAGATATGTATATGATGGCCTTTCTTCAATGTTTGGTAAGGATATTAAAGACAATATATATGTTATGGCAACATTTGCAGATGCAAAGGCTCCTCCAGTATTGGATGCACTTGAAGAAGCTGGAGTTCATTTCTCTGGATTTTATAAGTTTAACAACAGTGCACTGTATGCTCGTAACACTGGTGGAAGTGGAGGAAGTGACGATTCTGAATCAGATGATGAAGATTCTGCTTACATTTGTAAGTTGTTTTGGGAGATGGGTTACCGAAGCATGACCAACTTCTTTTTAAAGTTGGGAAAGACTTCTCCAGCAAGTCTGACACTTACCAAGCAGGTTCTTGAGGAACGAAGTCGCCTTCAATTAGTGGTAATTGGTTTGCAGAATCAGATTCATTTAGGTTTAGGTAAACTAACAAATTTAAACCAAGAGAGAAGTATGTTGGCTCGGCTTGATGATGACATGAAAGGAAGTGCAAACTATGAGGAAGAAGTTGAAGTTCCAAAGATTACTAAAATTGATTTAAATTCCCGGGAACATGTGACAAATTGTATAAAGTGCAACATGACTTGTCATTACCCATGTTATATTCCTGATGATGCTAACAAAGCCAGCTGCTGGGCAATGACATCAAACTACTGCAGGGTCTGTCCTGAAAAGTGTTACTGGGATCTTCATAAGAACATGAAGTTCAGATATGAACACACCTGGGTAAAGGAAACACGAACAGTCCAGGAACTAATGGACCGCTATGAGAAAGCTCAAAAAGGAAAACTTGACAAAGAAGGTGCAATCAAAGCCATTGAGAATGACATTAATGCACATGCACAAATTCTTATTGGCATGATACAGGAAGCCCAGAGTCATGTGGAACGATTAGAGGAAATAGCTCTCAAGCCAAACCCAATATCAACCAAAGAATACATAGATCTAATGATTGAATCTGAAAAGATGCAGAAGCGCCATAACTTCCAGAAGAGGATCGAGATGCTTGAGAAACTCAAAGAGGAGGTAGCAGTCATCCAGGGAGTGCGCGGAAACTGCAATCAGTCATCTGGTGAAGCCTTACTTAATTATTTCCATGGACTTATTATTGACTGAAATTAGAGGGAATGTCTACTGGTAAACTATGATAAATAATGGCTTTGATTTTATATTAATCTAGTTAATTTTTTTAATGAGATAAAAATTTATTTTGGAATACTTATATATGGTATGAATGTAAACATTAATAACCTATCATTTTTCAAAGTGTATATCATCTAGTTAAATGTTTATTAGGTAACTAAAATAGAATTAAATGGAGCCCGAATGTCATTATAATTTATATTGATAGAAATTATTTATGCACAGAAGTTTGAGAAATTTGTTAATGCACAATATATTAAATAATATGACTTGTTTTGTATTATGGAAAATTCAAATGTTTCAGGAATATTTACCAATTCTATTTTTAATTTTTAAATAATAAATAGTTTTGTTTTTAATTGTCTTTTGACAATTTTTGTAAAGCACATTCCATTTACTTTTCAGTGTAATGATTAAGAATTGTAAACCAAATGATTGTTTCAATTACTTTAAATTCTAATAAATTATAGTTAAATCTTGTTTTTAATTGGTAAACCTTTTCGTCCTTCATGCTCCTCTCGTCCTCCAGGCTCCTCTTCCTCCAGCTCCTCTCGTCCTCCAGGCTCCTCTCATCCTCCATGCTCCTCTCGTCCTCCATGCCTTCGTCCTCTCCCGTCCTCCCTCTCGCCTAGCTCCTCCGGCTCCTCTCGTCGCCTCCACTCCGCCCATCTCTCCTGTCCTCTCCTCTCGTCCTCCATGGCCTCCTCTCTGCTCCTCTCGTATCCGCTCCTCTCGTCCTCGGCCCCGTCCCATGCTCCTCTCGTCCTCCATTCTCCTCGCCGTCCTCCATGCTCCTCCCGTCCTCCATGCTCCTCTCGTCCTGCCATGCTCCTCTCGTCCTCCATGCTCCTCTCGTCCCCCAGCTCCTCGTCCTCCATGCTCCTCTCGTCCTTCTGCTTCCTCTTGCACACTGCTCAGCTCTGCCTCCTGCTCCTCCTGTCTCCTCTCGTCCTCCATGCTCTCTCGTCCTTCATGCTCCTCTTGCGCTCCATGCTCCTACTCGTCCTTCATGCTCCTCTTTGCTCTCCATGCTCCTCTCGTCCTTCACTGCTCCTCTCGTCCATCACATTGCTCCTCTCGTCCCTCAATGCTCCTCTCGTCCATACACATATGCTCCTCTCGTCCCATATATGATCCTACTCGTCCATCACATATGCTCCTC
>WNGS01109749.1:1647505-1657755 GCA_020271785.1 Procambarus virginalis
TCGTCCATCACTATGCTCCTCTCGTCCATCACATATGCTCCTCGTCCATCACATGCTCCTCTCGTTTTCCATGCTCCTCTGTCCATCACATGCTTCTCTTGGCATCACATGCCCATCGTCCATTACATGCTCTGTTGTCCTCACATGCTCTTGTCGCCCATCACATGCTCCTGTCATCCATCACATGCTCCTCTCGTCCATCACATGATCTTCTGTTCTCCATGCTCCTCTTGTCCATCACATGCTCCTCTTGTCCACATATGCTCTTGTTGTCCATCACATGCTCCTATCGTCCATCACATGCTCCTGTCGTCCATCACATGCTCTCGTCCATCACATGCTCCTCTCGTCCATCATGCTCTTGTCGTCCATCACATGCTCCTCTCGTCCAACACATATGCCCCTCTCGTCCATCACATGCTCCTCTCGTCCATCACATGCTCCTCTCGTCCATCATGCTCTTTTCGTCCATCACATGCTTTGTCTATCACATGCTCCTCTCGTCCATCACATGCTCCTCTCGTCCATCACATGCTCCTCTCGTCCATCATGCTCCTTCGTCCATCAGGCTTTTGTAGTCCATCACATGCTCCTCTCGTCCATCACATGCTCCTCTCGTCCATCCAATGCTCCTCTCGTCCATCACATGCTCCTTCGTCCATCACATGCTCCTCTCGTCCATCACATGCTCCTCTCGTCATCACATGCTCTTGTCGTCCATCACATGCTCCTCGTCCATCACATGCTCCTCACGTCCATCACATGCTCCTCGTCCATCACATGCTCCTCTCGTCCATCACATGCTCCTCTCGTCCATCACATGCTCCTCTCGTCCATCACATGCTCCTCTCGTCCATCACATGCTCCTCTCGTCCATCACATGCTCCTCTCGTCCATCACATGTCCTCTTGTCCATCACATGCTCCTCGTCCATCACATGCTCCTCTCGTCATCACATGCTCCTCTCGTCCATCACATGCTCCTCTCGTCCTCACATGCTCCTCTCGTCCATCACATGCTCCTCTCGTCCATCACATGCTCCTCTCGTCCATCACATGCTCCTCGCGTCCATCACATGCTCCTCTCGTCCATCACATGCTCCTCTCGTCCATCATGCTCTTGTCCATCACATGCTCCTCTCGTCCATCACATGCTCTTGTCGTCCATCACATGCTCCTCTCGCCCATCATGCTCTTGTCGTCCATCACATATGCCCCTCTCGTCCATCACATGCTCCTCTCGTCCATCATGCTCTTGTCGTTCATCCATATGCTCCTCGTCCATCACATGCTCCTCTCGTCCATCATGCTCTTGTTGTCCATCACATATGCTCCTCTCCATCACATGCTCCTCTCGTCCATCACATGCTCCTCTCGTCCATCACATGCTCCTCTCGTCCATCACGTGCTCCTCTCGTCCATCACGTGCTCCTTTCGTCCATCACATGCTCCTTTCGTCCATCACATGCTCCTCTCGTCCATCACATGCTCCTCTCGTCCATCACATGTTCTCTCGTCCATCACATGCTCCTCTCGTCCATCACATGCTCCTCTCGTCCATCACATGCTCCTCTCGTCCATCACGTGCTCCTTTCGTCCATCACGTGCTCCTGTCGTCCATCACATACTTCCTGTCGTCCATCACATGCTCCTCTCGTCCATCACATGCTCCTCTCGTCCATCACATGCTCCTCTCGTCCATCACATGCTCCTCTCGTCCATCACATGCTCCTCTCGTCCATCACATGCTCCTCTCGTCCATCACATGCTCCTCTCGTCCATCACATGCTCTCTCGTCCATCACATGCTCCTCTCGTCCATCACATGCCTCTCGTCCATCACATGCTCCTCGCCCGTCACTCACTCCTCTCGCCCGTCACTCACTCCCCTCGCCCGTCACTCACTCCCCTCGCCCGTCACTCACTCCCCTCGGCCGTCACTCACTCCCCTCGGCCGTCACTCACTCCCCTCGGCCGTCACTCACTCCCCTCGGCCGTCACTCACTCCCCTCGGCCGTCACTCACTCCCCTCGCCCGTCACACTCTCCTCTCGCCCGTCACCCTCTCCTCTCGCCCGTCACCTCTCCTCTCGCCCGTCGCTCTCTCCTCTCGCCCGTCACTCTCTCCTCTCGCCCGTCGCTCTCTCCTCTCGCCCGTCGCTCTCTCCTCTCGCCCGTCGCTCTCTCCTCTCGCCCGTCACTCTCCTCTCGCCCGTCGCTCTCTCCTCTCGCCCGTCGCTCTTCTCTCGCCCGTCACTCTCCTCTCGCCCGTCGCTCTCTCCTCTCGCCCGTCACTCTCCTCTCGCCCGTCGTTCTCTCCTCTCGCCCGTCGCTCTCTCCTTTCGCCCGTCGCTCTCTCCTCTCGCCCGTCGCTCTCTCCTCTCGCCCGTCGCTCTCTCCTCTCGCCCGTCGCTCTCTCCTCTCGCCCGTCACACTCTCCTCTCGCCCGTCGCTCTCTCCTCTCGCCCGTCGCACTCTCCTCTCGCCCGTCGCTCTCTCCTCTCGCCCGTCGCTCTCTCCTCTCGCCCGTCGCTCTCTCCTCTCGCCCGTCGCTCTCTCCTCTCGCCCGTCACACTCTCCTCTCGCCCGTCGCTCTCTCCTCTCGCCCGTCACACTCTCCTCTCGCCCGTCGCTCTCTCCTCTCGCCCGTCGCTCTCTCCTCTCGCCCGTCACACTCTCCTCTCGCCCGTCGCTCTCTCCTCTCGCCCGTCACACTCTCCTCTCGCCCGTCGCACTCTCCTCTCGCCCGTCGCACTCTCCTCTCGCCCGTCGCTCTCTCCTCTCGCCCGTCACACTCTCCTCTCGCCCGTCGCTCTCTCCTCTCGCCCGTCGCACTCTCCTCTCGCCCGTCGCACTCTCCTCTCGCCCGTCGCACTCTCCTCTCGCCTGTCGCACTCTCCTCTCGCCCGTCGCACTCTCCTCTCGCCCGTCGCACTCTCCTCTCGTCCGTCGCACTCTCCTCTCGCCCGTCACACTCTCCTCTCGCCCGTCACACTCTCCTCTCGCCCGTCGCTCTCTCCTCTCGCCCGTCGCTCTCTCCTCTCGCCCGTCGCTCTCTCCTCTCGCCCGTCGCTCTCTCCTCTCGCCCGTCGCTCTCTCCTCTCGCCCGTCGCTCTCTCCTCTCGCCCGTCACTCTCCTCTCGCCCGTCACTCTCCTCTCACCCGTTACTCTCCTCTCACCCGTCATACTCCTCGACTCGCTTGTCACACTCCTCATCCCCGTTCCTGGCTCCCACTCCTCATCCCCGTTCCTAGCTGGCTCCTCTGGTCCTTCTCACGCTCGTGAGGATGGTTGACTTACTGTGGGAGGTTAATGTGATATACTGGGAGTTTTGGCGTGGGTTACTGTAGGAGTTAGGTGCGTGACACTTTATGGTGGGTGATTTACTCCTGGAATTTGTTAGGTGACTTTGGGTGTTTTGTGAGTAAAATCCTTGTAAAGTTTGGTGGATGGCCTAATGGGATGTTGGTGGGTGATAGTGTGGGAGTTTCTCAGATTTATGAGTTATTGGTTGAAGTTGGATGGATGGTTTATTGTGGGAGGTATGTGGGTCACTTTCAGTTGGATTTTTTTGTGACATTGCGTTATTAATGTGACTGCAGTGTGTGGGGGATGTGGGTGGATGACTTGTTTGAATGTGAGGTGTAAGAGTGATAATGTGGGAGGTTGATGGATGATATATTGTTGAGTGGGTGTGGATATATAACTTATTGTGGGAGGTTTAGGTGACTTTCATTGGGAAGCAGCTGACACTGGGAGATGGATGAATGACGTATATTCCGTCATATGTTTGAGATTGGTAGATGATTTTGAAAGTGGACACACATGAGGTTCGTGGATATTGGTGGATGATTTTGAAAGTGGACACATTTGGTTTGTGGATATTGGTGGATGATTTTGAAAGTGGACACATGAAGTTTGTGGATTACTTAATCGTACATAGAACATTGCCAAATACTTCATTGGCATGCAATTTACATTGTAGTGATTTTTGTTGGCAATTAATTTCCACTTGTCAACTCGTCATTTATTTATATCAAAAATTGTTTGTAATTGATTCTTCATTACTATGAAGTTACGGGTGTACATTTGGATTGGTGTAATTTATTCTATTGTTATTGTTGCTATTTATTTGCTGTTAAGTTTTGCATGTACTATTATAGATGGTTCATTAATTGTTACTGAACAATTATTCAATAATTTTATTTTGAACTAATTTGTTTATACATTTATTTATTTAAATTTTATTCCCATTCTAAGTTTTAGTTTCGCTTGACTCAAGAGTGATCTCTTGCTACCGTCCTATAGTTCATCAATGTTTTGGGGGGGATTTACTGGGCGCAAGTCTTTTAACTGTAGCCTCTGTTTAACTCAACAGTAAAATGGGTACTTGGTTGTAAAAACGATTCTTTGTGGGGGTCGTATTCCAGGGACCTGCCCGAAACGCTACGCGTACTAGTGGCTGTACAAGAATGTAACAACTCTTGTATATATCTAAAAAAAAAAAAATGTATATAAAAGAGTATTCGTGTTTGTTATCAGAAATATAATAAAAAAAATATTTTGTGCAGGAGTATACTTCTAGGTTGCATTTATGATAAAATGCAAACATTTTGGCCTGGTGTGTTACAGTATTTAATCAATATTAACTATTAGAAAATAGTCTTGAAATGTTTTTCCCATGATTTTTTTTATTTTTAATGGGTCTTTTTTGACAAATTTATATTTTATTTTTTGTTTTATCAAACAAAAAAATTGACAAAATTTCCTTTGACTAATCAGAAAACCCTTGTGAGATTTGACAGTATTCCTTGGCATCCCCACTTCATAATCATTTTTTGCTTTTCTTATCGATTTTGAAATCAATACAGTACTATACTTAAATTTCCCAGAGGGTCTACTACAGGTAGTACAGTCCGGATCATTTTTATCTCACAATAGAGAATTCTGGGTTCAAGAACCGGGTTCGAAAACTGGGCAGGACAGAAATGGTTGCCTTGTATTTATCACCTCATTCCCCTGTTCACCTAACGGTAAATAGGTACCCAGGAGTTAGCATGTTGGTGGGTTGCATTCTGTGGAGGGTTCGTAATATGACTCGTGGGGGAAACCTTGATATAAACCTAACATGTACTGCATGTATATACTGGCTGTCTGCCCCCCAACACAATGAATTATTATTATTACTATATTATAAAATGTCTAACTAGTTGGATAAAATTTTAATTTGCAATTGTTTATTTACTTATACCATTCATGAATTTTCTTCAAAAAATCAGTATTTAATCTAATGTTTATCCATGCTGGAGCATAGGTAGACCTAAGTGATTTATATTTAGTATTAGGCATAAATGTTACATACACAGGTACGTTTACGACACTATTGAATTTGGCTAGTAACTGGTTAGGCGATTTCATTGAGTGTCTTGGCTAGTGAAATCTTAATAAGTATAACAAGCTTCCTGACCAAGACAGTTAGAAACCAATCTGCTCATTATATTCATCTAGTGTCACCTGTGGCTGAAGCCACATCTTTCAAGTATTGGTCAGTTACTTACATGAGTGGTTGTGCTGGATGTTGGGTTGACTGAAAAGGAGATTTCTTGGTGATGAGGTACTCTCAAAACATTGGAAGCCTTAGCTTAAAAGTCTTAAATTGAATTTTCATTTTCCCCTTCATTCTTGTTTGCAAAAACTGCATGTACATACAGTACTGTACATGCTCATCATCTCCAGAGTGCTAAACTCAATAGTTGCTTATTTACATTAAGCCTTAAGAATGTCTTTAAATTTCTGAAGTTTTTCCATTTTACAGTTTACTTGTTAGCATCCTCTTCTACTTCCTCATAATCATCCTGAATTTCCTCCTCTGGCTTATTTTCTCCTAACTACAGGGGAACCTCGGTTCAAGAGTTTAATCCGTTCCTGGAGACTGCTCGTATTCCAAAGCTAATTTCCCCATAAGAAATAATGGGAAATAAGTTAATCCATTCCTGACTACCCCAAAAACCCCACATCAAATTAAATTTGTATACTTAATTCATCTAAATAAACCTACAAAACTATGCTCAAGTTATTACTTACCTTGATGTTGAATGCTGTAGGCGTATGGAAGATGGTGAGAAGGGGGGAGGAGGAGAGGAGTTACTGTTTGAAAGGGGAGTCCCCTTCCATTATCACATCAGGCAGTGAGGACCTTTCTGGTGTGCACTCCCTGACACGTTTTATCTGAGTGCCAGGGAGTGCAGGTCAGTTCTTCGTTGTGTTCTTCCATCAACTCCTCCACATCATCATCATCATCCAATTCCAAGCCCATTTGCCGGCCCAGAGTAACAATTTCCTCAACAAGAGGCGCATCATTTACAGGCTCAAACCCCTCAAAGTCTAGTTCTCTCACACATTCAGGCCACAATTTTCTCCAGCCAGAGATCAGGGTTCTTTGAGCCACTTCTTGCCAGGCTTTGTCAGTGAGTTTTAAAGCACCACAAATGTTAAAATGGTGTTTCCAGAACTCTTTGAGGGTGAGGTTTGTGGCTTCAGTCACTTCAAAACATTTCCGGAAAAGTGCCCTTTCATAAAGTTTCTTAAAATTTGCTATGATTTTCTGGTCCATAGGCTGAATTAGAGAAGTGGTGTTAGGAGGAAGGAATTTAACTGAGGAATTTATTGTATCTGGGCAACAAATCATCTTCCAAGCCCGGAGGATGAGCACGGCTTTGTGTGGCAAATGTTTCTCCTGCAGATATTTTTCTATGGCAGGGCACACCACCTCATTCACCCACTCCGAAAAAATAAGCCTAGTCACCCATGCTTTTTTATTAGCCTTCCACATCAAACACAAATGGGTTTTCTGCACTTTATACTGTTTGAAAACCCTTGGATTTTCAGAATGATACACTAGCAAGGGTTTAATTTTCAAATCGCCACTCACATTTGAACACAGCACAAGCGTCAACCTTTTTCTGTGGGTTGGAAGAAAACGCACCACGTGGGGGCTTAATTTATTATTAATTATTATATAAATTAATTACTTAAAATAATTATTATACACTATAAATTAATTACAAAATTAATTATTATATAAATTACTTACAAAGTAATTAATATGAAATTTATCACAAATTAAAATAATCATAAATGATTATTAATGAAAATCTTGCATGAAGAAGCATAGGCTAATTATAATGACTAAATGGATAAATAAATACTGCCTCATAATGAATAGTGAATGAGCATAAAATATTATACAGCAAATAATGGATAGCCGTTATCATGCTAATGTAATTCAATTGCCATGAAATCTGTAATTAGACTGCGGTAATTCCAGTTCTTGGTATTCTTGGCTTATCACTTTGGGGGTTCCGTCGGAGCACCCCCAATCCCGTGAGGGCCAGCGGCATGGAACCCCCACCAACCTATCTTTCATAGGCTTGTGTCCGGGCAAGGATTTTTCCTCCTTGGTAATGTATGTTCTCTTAGGCATTCTTTTCCAAAACAGTCCTGTTTCGTCACAATTAAACACTTGTTGCGGTAGGTATCCCTCAGCCTCTACAAACTCTTTAAATTCCTCAATAAATCGTCCAGGGCTGGTTTGTCTGAGCTGGCTGCCTCGCCATGCCTTGTAACACTATGGATACCACTTCTTTTTCTAAATTTTTCAAACCAGCCCCTGCTTGCCTTAAACTCTTTCGTATCTGCATCACTCGTTGCAGGTTTTTTTTTTTAGAAGGTCTTCGTGCAATACCCTGGCTTTCTCACAAATGATGGCCTCTGAAACACTATCACCCCTTAATTCCTTGTCGTGTATCCAAATTAATAACAACTTTAATTCCACTTCTTCAAGTATTTGTGGTCTTTGTTTCGTCATTGTTCTTACTCCTTTTGCCACTTTAGCACTCATAATCTCGTTTTTTCTTAAGTATAGTGCATATTGTTGATATGGCTTTGTTGTACTGCCTACAAAGTTCAACAATCTTGTACCATTCTCATGCTTCCGAATGATCTCTTGTTTCTCCTCTATTGTCATACCTCACGTGGGCTTTCTGGGAAATAATCCCCCACACCACCACCCACCGACACCATTCCCCACAGCTAACACCATTCGCGCTCCACCCACACTCCCCCACACCATCGCCCCCACACCATCCCCCACACACCATCCCCCACACCATCACCCCACCACCCCCACACCACACCACCCACACCATCACCCCACACCATCCCCCCACCACCATCCCCCCACACCACCAACATCACCCCCCCCACACATCTGCCCCACATCATCCCCCCCACCCCCATCATCCCCCCACATCCACCCACACCCACCCCACATCATCCCCACAGTCGCCCCCCACATCCCCCCCCCCCCACATCATCCCCACCACACCCCCACAACATCATCCACCCAAACACACATACCCCACACCCCCACAGCCCCCCCTCACCCCCCTCATCACACACCCCCCACACATCCCACACCCCCACATCCCCCCCACACCCCACCCACCACACCATCCCCCCTCCACCACACAACCACCCCCACACCACCCACCACTACCAACCCACCACACCAACCCCCACCCACCACCCATCAACCACGTCACCACCCACCACACTACCCACACCCCATCCATGGGGTGTATTGAAGCAGCAGGCTTTGAAGCGTCGGGACACAGGTCTCCTCTCCACCCCCAATGACTGGAGGAGCAACACACTGGTACCCGGCCACACACGCACCACAATGCCAAGTCAGCTATTGTTTTCTACAGGAAACAGTAAAACATGTTAATGATTAATAATGTATATTAATACACAAAATTAACATATTTTGGCATAAATATTTTACAGCTAAGATTGAGATTTTTAACACTTACACACCCTCCACGAAATGGACTGGACGTACCTCCAGGTGCGCTCGACGTTTTCGGGTGACCGAGCGGCAACACTGAAAAGCGCATATTCTTTTTGCTGTCCTGACCTTAATTTTCAATGTACAGATTTCATTTTTGTACCAATGTGTTTGTAATAGAATGATCTATAAGAACATACGTATGTCACCAAAGCATGAGTTAAATCACACAAAAAGCTAAAGAACTACATCGATCACTAGCCGTGAGTTCCAAACAGCGACGAAATGTTTCTATTCTTTTCAGGGTTGTCATCTCCACCTTGTCCTACAGCGTTAAATTTAGTATCACTGTGATCGCAATTAAATTCCCTACACGGACATATGCATATAAATGTAGAATCATGCGGCCCACACCAAGAGTATATGAAGTGGGCGATTACACTCGCCGTGTCAACAATACAATAGTCTTTTCACTAAGTTACAATAAAATGCCGTTCTCCCAAATAGGCCATGTGCCTATAAGAGAGAAAACGGAAAATTAATGGTAAACATTTTCATACTATTCCCAAGTCGATCGAATAAGAATTGGATTTTATACAAATATTTTTTAATCGCGCGTAAATTTATGACGCTACAGCAACTAGTGGTCAAAATACTGGTATTTACGTGTTAATTAGAGTATGGATGAGAGGTTTGGCAGCCATGCATGGTCAGCAACCTTCCCCCTTCTGCCTACCTTACTGCTTCCTACACTCCCTCTCTCTCCCACTTCCACCCTCCCCTGACAACACCTTCCACCACTGACTCCACCGCCTCCACCCCTTCCGTCCTCCTACCTCCACCACCTGCCTCCCCTGACACCTTCCACCACCTGCCTCCCCTACCACCTTCCACCACCTGCCTCCCCTTCCTCCACCATTCCACCACCTTGCCTCCCCTGACACCTTCCACCACCTGCCTCCCCTGACACCTTCAACCACCTGCCTCCCCTGACACCTTCCACCACCTGCCTCCCCTCTCCCCCTGACACCTTCCACCACCTGCCTCCCCTGACACCTTCCACCACCTGCCTCCCCCTGACACCTTCCACCACCTGCCTCCCCTGACACCTTCCACCACCTGCCTCCCCCTGACACCTTCACCACCTGCCTCCCCTGACACCTTTCACCACCCCTGCCTCCCCTGACACCTTCTCCCACCTGCCTCCCCTGACACCTTTCACCACCTGCCTCCCCTGACATCTTTCACCACCTGCCTCCCCTGACACCTTCTGCCACCTGCCTCCCCTGACACCACCACAAATGGTGCCAGCCTCCTCACCAAGGCCTAACGTTCACACGATCTGTGCTTGTTTTATTGGCCTACTCAAAATTTAATCTAAATAGACTTGCAAATTGTTTTCAA
>WNGS01109749.1:1665877-1676133 GCA_020271785.1 Procambarus virginalis
ATGCTCCTCGAATCTGAGGATATCATTCACATCCCATCAGGATTATTACTCCTGTTGATTTTAATTAACTACACACGTAAGATCCAGGGTTTATTTGTACTAGTGGGGAATCAAGCCCCAAGGTTGATTGTTTAGCGTGGTCGATCCAGATCTCGATCATTGCTCATTTTGGTTACTGATCTGGTGGTGGCGGCGGAAAGGAGATCCTAGAACTTTGCTAGAAGTCTATTTTCACGTCATACGGGTTGTAGAATCTCAAGTCGGTAAATCGTCTTGAGACCACGTGGCGTGGAGTCGGCTCGAGTAAAAGTCGTGGGGTCCCTTGATTAAGAACTAAAGTAAAGAACACGGGTAAAGAGAGAAAAGAGGGTAGGAAGTAGTGAGAACCCGTCCCGTGTTACAATGACTACCACACACCACACACTCCCTGCATGACTACCACACACCACACACTCTCTACATGACTACCACACACCACACACTCCCTACATGACTACCACACACCACACACTCCCTGCATGACTACCACACACCACACACTCTCTACATGACTACCACACACCACACACTCCCTACATGACTACCACACACTCCCTACATGACTACCACACACTCTCTACATGACTACCACACACCACACACTCCCTACATGACTACCACACACCACACACTCCCTACATGACTACCACACACTCCCTACATGACTACCACACACCACACACTCCCTACATGACTACCACACACTCCCTACATGACTACCACACACCACACACTCCCTACATGACTACCACACACCACACACTCCCTGCATGACTACCACACACCACACTCTCTACATGACTACCACACACCACACACTCCCTGATGACTACCACACACCACACACCCCCTACATGACTACCACACACCACACACTCCCTGCATGACTACCACACACCACACACTCCCTACATGACTACCACACACCACACACTCCCTACATGACTACCACACACTCCCTACATGACTACCACACACCACACACTCCCTACATGACTACCACACACTCCCTACATGACTACCACACACCACACACTCCCTACATGACTACCACACACCACACACTCCCTACATGACTACCACACACTCCCTACATGACTACCACACACCACACACTCCCTACATGACTACCACACACCACACTCCCTACATGACTACCACACACCACACACTCCCTACATGACTACCACACACTCCCTACATGACTACCACACACCACACACTCCCTGCATGACTACCACACACCACACACTCCCTACATGACTACCACACACTCCCTACATGACTACCACACACCACACACTCCCTACATGACTACCACACACCACACACTCCCTACATGACTACCACACACCACACACTCCCTACATGACTACCACACACCACACACTCCCTACATGACTACCACACACCACACACTCCCTACATGACTACCACACACCACACACTCCCTGCATGACTACCACACACCACACACTCCCTACATGACTACCACACACTCCCTACATGACTACCACACACCACACACTCCCTACATGACTACCACACACCACACACTCCCTGCATGACTACCACACACCACACACTCCCTACATGACTACCACACACCACACACTCCCTACATGACTACCACACACCACACACTCCCTACATGACTACCACACACCACACACTCCCTACATGACTACCACACACCACACACTCCCTACATGACTACCACACACCACACACTCCCTACATGACTACCACACACCACACACTCCCTGCATGACTACCACACACCACACACTCCCTACATGACTACCACACACCACACACTCCCTACATGACTACCACACACCACACACTCCCTACATGACTACCACACACCACACACTCCCTACATGACTACCACACACCACACACTCCCTACATGACTACCACACACTCCCTACATGACTACCACACACCACACACTCCCTACATGACTACCACACACCACACACTCCCTGCATGACTACCACACACTCCCTACATGACTACCACACCCACACACTCCCTGCATGACTACCACACACCACACACTCCCTACATGACTACCACACACCACACACTCCCTACATGACTACCACACACTCCCTACATGACTACCACACACCACACACTCCCTACATGACTACCACACACTCCCTGCATGACTACCACACACCACACACTCCCTGCATGACTACCACACCACACACTCCCTACATGACTACCACACACTCCCTACATGACTACCACACACCACACACTCCCTGCATGACTACCACACACCACACACTCCCTACATGACTACCACACACCACACACTCCCTACATGACTACCACACACTCCCTGCATGACTACCACACACCACACACTCCCTGCATGACTACCACACACCACACACTCCCTACATGACTACCACACACCACACACTCCCTACATGACTACCACACACCACACACTCCCTACATGACTACCACACACTCCCTACATGACTACCACACACCACACACTCCCTGCATGACTACCACACACCACACACTCCCTACATGACTACCACACACCACACACTCCCTACATGACTACCACACACCACACACTCCCTACATGACTACCACACACTCCCTACATGACTACCACACACTCCCAGCATGACTACCACACACCACACACTCCCTACATGACTACCACACACCACACACTCCCTACATGACTACCACACACCACACACTCCCTACATGACTACCACACACCACACACTCCCTACATGACTACCACACACTCCCTACATGACTACCACACACCACACACTCCCTACATGACTACCACACACCACACACTCCCTACATGACTACCACACACTCCCTACATGACTACCACACACTCCCAGCATGACTACCACACACCACACACTCCCTACATGACTACCACACACTCCCTACATGACTACCACACACCACACACTCCCTGCATGACTACCACACACCACACACTCCCTACATGACTACCACACACCACACACTCCCTACATGACTACCACACACTCCCTGCATGACTACCACACACTCCCTACATGACTACCACACACCACACACTCCCTACATGACTACCACACACCACACACTCCCTACATGACTACCACACACTCCCTACATGACTACCACACACCACACACTCCCCACATGACTACCACACACCACACACTCCCTACATGACTACCACACGTAGTCATGACTACCTACATGACTACCTACATGACTACCTCCCTACATGCCTGGCCCCTTGCCAGGCTACCTGGCAAGGGGCCAGGTAGCCTGGTGGATAGTGTGCAGGATTCGTAATTCTGTGGCGCGGGTTCGATTCCCGCACCCGGCAGAAACAAATGGGCAAAGTTTCTTTCACCCTGAATGCCCCTGTTACCTAGCAGTAAATAGGTACCTGGGAGTTAGTCAGCTGTCACGGGCTGCTTCCTGGGGTGTGTGTGTGTGTGTGTGGTGTGGAAAAAAAAAAAAAAAAAAAAAGTAGTTAGTAAACAGTTGATTGACGGTTGAGAGGCGGGCCGAAAGAGCAAAGCTCAACCCCCGTAAAATACAACTAAGTGAATACAACTAAGTGAATACATGACTACCACACACTCCCTATATGACTACCACACACCACACACTCCCTACATGACTACCACACACTCCCAGCATGACTACCACACACCACACACTCCCTACATGACTACCACACACTCCCTACATGACTACCACACACCACACACTCCCTACATGACTACCACACACTCCCTGCATGACTACCACACACTCTCTACATGACTACCACACACCACACACTCCCTACATGACTACCACACACCAAACACTCCCAGCATGACTGCTGCATACCATTCTGTGAGTTAAAACATTTGTTATCGTATTTTTAACTAAATATTCCACACAAAAGCATGGCAAGTTCTGCATACGTTTTGTGTATGTGCATGAGGCGAGCTCGTGCATTGCTCGAGTGCTCAAAACGTTTCTCTCAAGTGAGGAGTTGTGAAATTACTTCTCGAGCATCAAGTTAAGTTTTTATTGGCTAGCGCAGGTTCTCCGCCGCTTGTGATTGGTGCATTCATGAATCTTGGGGCGGATGTGGGACGTTCAGAGTGCCATGGTGCAACCCTCGAGGCTGACGTGGAGGCGTTGTTTGGGGAGGAATGGAAGAGGGAGAGACAAGTGAAGTACACGAATTTCACGCTGATATGGACACTATTAAAATTATTTATTTATTTATTTAGTGGAATATTTTGGGAATATTGTACCTGGAAATATACTGATGATGTCTGCTACAGGCTATAGATCATGGTCGCTGTATTTAGGTATACTATTCTAATTTAAATAAGTGTATTGAGGTATAGAATACACACAAAGGAATGAGGTAGCTCAAGATATTTCTCGCCCCGTTCAGTACATGATCATATATTATAAATTTCTTCCTTCACACATGCATTATGTTACCAGACGTACACACAAATGCTTTTATAACTAGGTTATCTTAAGGTTATCTTGCGATGATTTCGGGGCTTAGCGTCCCCGCGGCCCGGTCCTCGACCAGGCCTCCATTTTGTTACACATCCCCAGGAAGCAGCCCGTAGCAGCTGTCTAACTCCCAGGTAACTATTTACTGCTAGGTGAACAGACGCATCAGGGTAAAAGAAACTCTGCCCAATTATTCGCCTCCGCCGGGATCGAACCCGGAACCTTAGGACTACGAATACCGAGCATTGTCCACTCAGCCGTCAGGCCCCCAGGTACACATACAATTTACAATAGAGAGACAATTCAACAAAAGGTTACAATCTTGGTGCAAAATATATATATATATAGCAAAATGCACCATATATAGCAAGTTTGTCCCTCCATCTGCGTGACTGGAGCCAGCAACAGTTGCCCATAACGTTTTATATCCTGTGCTCGATAACACACACCTGCCTGGAGCACAAATAACTATACGTTTGATAAGTATTACTCATCAATACAATGAAGTTTGCCCATGTTCCCAAACATCTGCCTTAAGGCTATACAGCACCTGAGGCTCGGGTAGGGAATGAGTTTCACAATTTATTAGGCTTCTGCTATGTTACTACTCGAACTACTATTATTAAAGGGAATAACAAATTTATTAGGTTATTCAAATCAAATCAAATCAAATGTTTATTTAGGTAAGGTACATACATACAAGAGATTTTACAGAGAGTGATGGATTTATAGATAGAGCTAGTACATACAATGCCTAAAGCCACTATTACGCAAAGCGTTTCGGGCATGAAAAACTTAAATGCCTAAGGCTTAATACTAATTGAGCATAAGGACCAAAATGAGTTGTGAACAAAATAAAAAAGAGTTAAGAAGGGGGAACATGGCTGAAAAAGCAGCACAAATACAATTCGGTCGACAAAATAGGTTGACAATAGAGGGGTAAGGTAGGTTACAGGGAATTTATTAGGTATAGCTTCGTTTTTATCTTAAACTTTTTTTTTTTTTATCTTTATTTAAGAAATACAATTATAAATTAAATTATATAAAAGGTTTACAAGACAATTATACATTGCAATTCGTAGTGAACAAGTTTTCCAATAGTACAGAATATGATCTTTAAAAACCCCTGAATGTTATACTTATTTTCCGTTAAACGATTTACAAAATTTGGAGAATAAATTTACATTAAAATACAGGGGAGATTATTACATTTACATATATTTTATATAATTCTCAGTAAACAAATTTTCCATATCATCACCGAGCATGAGCCTTAAACCCCAAATGTTATACTTGATCCTGCCTCGCAAGAACTTCAATATTTTGTCTACTGAGTAACCTTCCTGCCTTCCTATCCAAACACAAAAAATGTAATCAGAAAGTAACATAATTATTGTATTCTTAATTTTCTTGCATTTTATGTCAATATGAAACATTAAAAACCTCATTAACTCCACTCTAATACTTGGTCCACATAAAACTTTAAGAGTGTCTCGAATCCAGTTTACAAGAACAACTTTCTGCTTACAGAAATAAAATATATGCATATTATTTTCAATTTCAGTACATTGGTCACACCTATTGTTGTCTTTAATGCCCAACATCAACAACCTATCATTAGTAGGGAGGGTCTCATGAATATAGCGATACAATAGCTCACGTTGTTTTGGGGCAATAAATTTAACATGAAGGTTCGCCCATATTACTTGCCAGCTGAAGAGTGGATATGCCTCCTCTACTCTAGGAACTATATTTGGTAGTATAACATCATACACTTGTTTACTGTTCATCATTAAAAAACCTTCAATATTACAAATCCGCCTGAGAACATCAATTGCACAAGAATAAAAGTGAGGTGAAATAAAGGCAAGGTCAGTATACTCTGGCATATGTATCAAGTAGCTGACACGTAATTTACAATAGTAATGTCCTAGCGCATTTACACTATTCCTCTGCATTATCTCCTTTCTAAAGGTAACACATAAGATTGCCAATGACTTATTGTACACATTCAGTATTCCTATTCCACCGTTTTTCTTACCTTTACAAAGAGTAGTCCGTTTAATTGGTTGGTATCTACCATACCATACATATCTAAAAATAGTTTTGTCAATCTCCATTGCACTTTTCTTGTCTATGGGAAAGCTGTGAGACAAATACCACACTTTAGACAAAATTTTGCAATTGATTATTACAGCCTTCTGAAACAGGGTTAATTTCCTATTTGACAACATGTTCGTTGCAACTATTATATTACCACATAGTACTTGCCAATTCGTAGCCAATGTCGTTTCATATGTTTTACACCAGCAAATCCCAAGAGCTTTAATTGACTCCACTACCTTGAACCATGAACCTGTCCAGTGAACTTTATTACACCAACTGCCAAGCCCATCATACACGTTTTGTTCTTGTTAATTACAGCACCTGTTGCTCTTTCAAAGTTGTCTAACTCATTCTGAACATTCACCACCGAGTCTTCTGTCGACACAAAAATAGTTGTATCGTCTGCATAACCAACAACAGGAAGTGTCATCGCATTAGGAAGACAAGGTGGAACAATAAAGTCATTGCCTTTTATTGCCAAGTACAGTGGCTCTTGAAATATAACATACAAAATCATTGAAAGGGGACATCCCTGACGTACAGATCGTTCAACTAAAAAAGGTTTACTTAAGACTCCATTGATACAGACGCTGCTCCGACACTCTTTATAAAGCATACGGACCCAATCAATAAAGTCTTGTGCAACTCCTACCCTATCCAATATTTCCAATACAAACTGAACATCAACACGGTCAAAGGCTTTCGACCAGTCGAGGTTTATCATAGAGGAAGGAACATTATTCTCAGACACATAATACACAACATCCCTAATTACATTATTACAATTGATTATGGATCTTCCAGGCACACCACAAAACTGTTCCTTTGATATAATTTTTTCCATTGCAATCTTAAGTCTATTTGCCAGCAGTTTCGATACTATTTTATAATCCTGGTTTAGTAAGGAAAGTGGCCTCCAGTTCGTTAGAATATGCAAATCACCCGTTTTAGGTATCATCTTAATAATCCCATGAGATTGCGACATGCTAAGCTTCCTATGCTGTATGCTATACTGCACCACTTGTACAAAGTCTTTACCAATGACATCCCATAGATAGAAATAAAATTCCGCCGGGAACCCATCACAGCCAGGTGATTTACCTTTCTTTAAACTCTTGACCACACTCCACACTTCCTGCTTATCTACATCTTCCAATAATGACGTGTTGTCATCTTGGTTAAAACCCGTGTACATTTTCCAAGGAAGTGCTCCCGCATACCTTGGTCCACGTTCACTTTTTTGTACAATTTCTCCAATTCACCTCGAACATAACATACAATCCCATCCGTATTTGTCATATCCGTCCCATCACCTGCTTTAATACTAGTCACAAGAGCTGTACCCTTGTTATTCTTGACTTTACTTAACAAATAAGGAGAGAGTTTTTCACCATACATCCTATCATTAATCTGGAGGCGAACATTGACTCCTTCAGTTATTTCATCCCGCAATTTGTTAATTCTGTCTTTCAAAATGGTAATTTCCTCATACTTGTCTAATCCCATATTGACCTTTGCATAAAGTTGTTTTAGTCTGTGTTGGAATAAGGTTAACAGACCATATTTCTCAGCAGCCTTTCTTTTGGACACTTTCACGAAGAAACTTTTGCATGCAACTTTACACATGTCCCACCACTCCAACATACATCTGAACTTATGTTTTTTCGCAACCAGGTGTTCCCACAATACCTGAAAATTATCAATTACATCTCTACTCTGCAACAGACTGCAATTTAGCTTCCAAGACCCTGTCCCCACTTTAACCTGATCGTCAATAACAAGCTTCACCACAACCATACAGTGATCTGAACAGCTGACCGGAACAGTACTGCAAGAACTAATTTTATCATGTAATGAGTGCATATATATTCTGTCAAGCCTAGAGCCATAATTCTGGCGAACATATGTGTATTCATATACACCTCCGTTAATGCTATTCGCATCCTTGAGACCAATACACTTCAAGAGTGTAATTAAAGCAGGAGATACACATGCATTCGTCTGAGTGCTACAATCTCTCACAGAAGTGACACAATTAAAGTCGCCACCAAAATAATTTTACGTGTATCATTTCTGAAAAAATACAATAACTCGTTAGAGAACAATTCCTCCCTCTCTTTCTTCCTGCGGGAGCCAGAGGGAGCATACACATTAAGCAGAGGAATGATGGTGTCAAAAAAAGAAATCCTTGCATATAAAACATTACCATTATCATCCATTTCAGTATTAAGAACCTTGATGTGGGCTCGCTTAGCAACCAATATCATTGTACCACCCTTCAACAAGTTCGTTGAATTTATTAATACTTCAAAGTAATCAAGCAACACATCAAGTTTCTTAACATCTTGTACATTGTGTTCTTGCACTAAAAGTACATCCAATTTATGATATTTAAACAATGATAACAGCTGCAACTGTTTATTTCTACAATTGAGCCCATTAACGTTCAAAGTAGCACAATTAAAATTAATAGGCTTCCCGAATGTTATTTGAGAGAAACCAAAAATTACTCTTTATCCATCGTAATCTCACTTGACACTACTTAGTGTCTTCTTTCCCTTTCCGAAATCTAAGTTTAATATTTGCACTCGCGTCACGACTCTGTTCATGTTCCACAAGATCCCACCATGCCTTATCACTGTTCTCATTACCATGATCCCACTCACTGTTTGTACTGTGCCCTCGCTACGTGTCGGTGACTCTTCCTGGCCTTGGTCACGGTGAACTTCAACGGTAAACNCCCTGCGCCGGAGGAGAGCATGAAGCTCCCCGACTCGACCCCCAGAGGCCAATGCCAACAGGAAAAGAACTTTAGAAAAACAATCCCGAACGAAAGGGGCCACAACAAACCGAGGAGAAGAGAGAAACGAGAGCACCCGGTCCAAAGACCAGGACGTCTCAGGAGGCGCATGAGCAGGCCGGAGGTGAAACAATGCCCGAGACAGCTTGCAGAACATGGCAGAAGTAACATCAACAACAAAAGCAAGCTGAAGCGGCTCCGCCAGCACGGCACGATACGAGGCGACAGTATTGGGCATAAGACGACGGTTCTGGAACAACGAAGAGAAAAAGGACAAACAACCGTATCAGAGATCGAAGAATACCTATGCAGTGATAGGAAGAACCGGAAGGACCGCCAGGAAACTTCATACTGTCGCTGAGACGAAGCACGTAGGTGGGAGACCAACAACGAAGCCACCTGCGCACCATACAAGTGATGATAAACCCAAGTCAAAAACTCCAAATACGAAGACTAGAGAAGACCAACCAGCCTCGTACCGGACTGGACCGATTCGCTGAAAGAGGCGGATCCGCGGGAAGACCCTCGGGTTTGGACACCGAGCAAGCAGCGCCTGAAACCAAGGCTGGGCCGGCCACCAAGGAGCCAGAGGGATATCCCTTCCCTGGTAAGTCTCCAAGCAAGCCAGGACCTGGAGCAACAGCTGAACCGGGGGAAAGAGGTACAGGTAACCCCAACTCGCCCAGTCCTGCCTGAAGGCGCTGACCCCGACGGCCTCGCAGTCGGGGAAGGGCGCCACGTATACCGGGAGACGACTCGACCATGCCGGAGCAAAGAGATC
>WNGS01109749.1:1694634-1758906 GCA_020271785.1 Procambarus virginalis
ACATTCCTTTTCATTTTCCGTGAATCTATTTCCATTTTCAACCTCTGAATATTTCCTTTACCTGCATTTGTGTTGTTTATGAATTTATAGAATAGACCTGGTTCTGTATTACATTGGTCTGCAATCCCTTTTTCAAAATTTCTTTCTGCCTCTCTCCTCACTGCCGTGTAGTTGTTTCTCGCGTCTTTGTATCGCTGGTATGTTTTGGGGGTTTGGCCTCTTCCTGTATTGATTCCATTTTTGTGACTTTGGTCTCTGGCCCTCTCGCACTTTCTGTTGAACCAATCCTGTTCCTAGTTCTGCTTCTCTGTTTTGGTATAAATTGTTTTGTTCCTTTATCATATATTTCACAAAACTTGACATACATCTCATTCACTTCCTTGCTAGCAACAAGTCTGTCCATTATACTCACTAAAAATTTTTTTAGGTTGCCATAATGTCCTCTCCTAAAATCAGGTTTTTCAATTGCATCACTGTCATATTTTCTTCCAGATTATATCGCATTGCATACTTTATTCCCAAAAAGACATGGTCACTTTACCCAAGGGAGGAAGGTACTGAATGTCAAATATTTCTTCCTCCTTCCTGGTAAATATCAAATCTAGCATGGAGGGAACGTCCCCTTCCCTCATCCTCGTAGCTTGTTTAACATGTTGATACAAGAATGTTTCCAGGATGAGGTCTACAAATTTACAGGTCCAGAAATCTTCTGTTTTAGCTTCATATGCCTTCCAGTCTATGGATTTCAAGTTGAAGTCGCCGACTATCAACAGCCTTGAACTATCGTTATCCGCTCTTGCTATGATCTCTCTCATTTATGTTATAAGACCTTCTTGTTTACTATCTAGCTCCTCTTTTGACCATGTGCTGCTTAGCGGTGGACTATATGCATTTATGATCATTAGTTTATCATCCTCATGGCAGATCTCTAGTGCTTTATATCAACTTCTTGTGGATTGTCAAGTCATTATTTCGTTCACCTTTAGGTGTTCTTTCACCAGCACAGCAACGCCACCGCCCTTTCCTTCTGATTTTTCTGTTTCTGGGAATATGACCTCATTTAAAATAACATCTTCAAGTTTTGTCTCCGTGAGTGCAACAATGTCTGGTGTCTGCAGCTGTATTATATCACTTAACTCCAGTATCTTTGACCTTACTCCATCTATGTTGGTGTATGCAATCTTCAGGAACTTGTTCCCCCTCTTCTTATTTTTCACTCCCCCTTTCTCTAATGATTTTGTTGGTTTGCCTTTATGTACCACTTCACTGGTCTGCCTACTCTCCTATCACTTTGTAGAAAAAAGAATTGATATTCTTCTTCATTCCTGCTCTCATTTAAACGTTTGCCTCGCGAGGTTCAGTTTCAGCTTCTCTCTATCTTCTTTTGAAAGATCTCGTCTTAACGACCACACTTTCCCATCTCATCATTACGTAATTTTTTAGCTTCCTTAGTACTTCTTCCATCTGTTTGGCACCATTTAGGTGATCCTCAAGGGTCGATCTTTCCCTTTTACATATCGGCCTATTCTCCTGTAGTCGCTCACATT
Organism: Procambarus virginalis; assembly: GCA_020271785.1. Lineage (NCBI taxonomy): Eukaryota > Metazoa > Arthropoda > Malacostraca > Decapoda > Cambaridae > Procambarus > Procambarus virginalis. The sequence continues at coordinate 1,696,182 of WNGS01109749.1, forward strand.
CTCTATGGTTGTAAGACCCTCCACGAGGCCAACAATTTTATCTACTACTTTGCTTGCTTCTACAGCTCTTTCTGACCTAGATGTTATCTCCTATGATATAAATGTGTATGATTATGTGTGTAAAGTTTTCCTGGGCTTTTTTGTGAGAGGAGCATTCCTGCACTCAACAACTGGGAGAGGGCTGAGACTCCACACACACAGGTTGTGTGTTGTGAGCTCATGTGGTTGCTCACCTCACTGTGTGAGGTTATCGACCTCAATGAAATCTCAGTGACTGGAACTTTAATTGTTAATTGGGTGAGTGAGAAATTATTCCTTGTTAGTGTATTATCCCATTTCCTGTTTTAATAAATGTAATGCGCCACTTTATTTGTAGAGTCCCGCCAATTCAAAAAAAAAAATGGTACCAGCCCCACATGGTCACTTGTGTTTAAAGTGTTTATAATGTGTATTGGTTTCTACATCCCTGGTATTAAACTATATGTCTTTACTATAAGTAAGGAAGTAAGGACGGGTTTCGTGAGTTCGTACTCTAGGGTACTGCTTACAGGCCTTACAGTCAGTGTGGCATTTTGTTAGTCATTACTGTACTTACATTTCACTCCTCAGTCTCACTTACCTTGCTGTTAGAGCAGCTTATTTCCTGGCAATACAGTCGGGTTCAATCTCGATGCACAATTGATAATTCAGGGTTCAAATCCGGGTGGAACAGAAATGGTTGGGTACATTTCCTTCACCTAATGCTGCTGTTCACCTAGCAGTGAGTTAGTACTCAGGAGTTAGTCAGCTTGCTGTGGGGTTTCATCCTGGACAGGGTCAGTAATTTGGCATGGGGGGACGACCCCAATATAAGTCTACCATGTATGAATACACTCTGGCTTCCTGTCCCCCGAAACAATGAATTATATATATTATTATATTCACTCTGGCTGCCTGTCCCCCAACATGGTGAGTTATTGTTAAATTAAAAATAATATTAAAGTTAATATCTTGTATATATTCTCCTTTTCATCACTAAGATCGGCTGGTTACTCTAATGTCCCTGCTATTTTGCATGGAATTAATGGTTTCTAGTGTGGTCATGCTGTGCACTCAGTGGTTGGAAGGTGATGCACCAGTTATAGTGCTCATGTTTTTACCAAGGCCCAGAAAGGAAATAAACACAAAGATTTTTTTCAAATATGGCAAATGATCACAAAGATCTCCAAGTCACAAATGCTATTTCCATAGACTTGGCAGTACAGTGGAGCCTCGATTTACGATGGTATCTGTTCCCAGAGACGTATTGTAATTTAACCCTTTAACTGCGCAACGCGCCTGCAGGCTCACGTCTGGTTTGCGCAACGCGCCTCCGGGTATTTGTATTTTTCACGTTCCATTCAAATCTCCCGCGGCTACATGGGTTCACATCAGCTTCCTCAGGGCTCTTGTAAACAGACGCCATCTTTAAAAAAAATCGTGGTCCACATTCCCGGGTGTGGGAGCCTCAGTAGTGTGTGAGCAACCAAGGCTGGCGCTCGCAGCATGAGCGCACAGCACTGCTGTTCAGCGTGTGACCACAGCTTCGCCTAATAATGTCAAAATATATATATAACTTGTATCATTTAGCCATGAAAGTGTTATAGAAGAGCCTGAGTGTGATAATGACTGGGTACAATGTTCAATTATCAGTGATTCAATGCTGTTCACGATGTTCACAGCACCACAGCATTATTTCGTCCATCTAGGAATTTTCAAATGATTTCTTAGGTTCCTTTTCAAAATAAACGTGTGGTCAATTATTCATTTACAGGAATTAGTGACCAGGATTGTGATAATAGCAGGATTGTGGTTATAATTAGCGTTGTGCGTAGTATTGGAAGGAGGAAGTTTGGTGAGGGAGGGCGAGAATTGAGGTAGCCTCATTGTGTGTGTGTGTGGCTGCCACTCTTGTTTTGCTCACCATAATAGCTAGTGGTTCGCTATGGGCAACACATATGTACATGGGTATATATAGTGTGTGTATATAGTGTAAGAACAGTAACAGGAGAATATTGAGAGGAGCTATTTTGGTGAGGGAGGTGACGTAATCGTAGCGTCGTCTGCTGTCTGCTGTGTGATTTTCATGCAGTGTATGGTGGCCACTGTACTGTTGTGGACACAATACCGGCTTACTTGCATAGTTCTGGTAAATAAAACATGTAGATAGGTATATAGAACATGTGTAATAAGAACTATAACAGTATGGTGGGAGGAGCAATGTTGGCGAGTAAGATGTTGGAGTGAGGGAGACTGGCTGGGTGTGGCTGCTCTCACTCGAGGTGTTCTGAGTGTGTTGATGGTGAATGTATATAGTGTGTGACAGTGTGTAGTGTGTAAATAGATTATATGTATACATAATTAGCATGATACATAGTAATATGTGCAGCATATGTGTACAAAAGTGTCATGCACGTAACACAGTGTCTTCGGACAGTACGGTTGTTTTACTGCCATAATATAGTGTACGTGTTCACTATACATAGGATTAGTACGTAAAAACAAATAAAATGTATTTGGAACTGTGCGAAAAAAAATGAACGAAAATATATTCGCGGCAATTCGCGCGCCCGCCCCCGACCGCCCCACCCGCCCCGGGAGCTACAGCACGGGCGCACGGGGAATCATGACGTCACGCCCCAACTTACGGACCCCATAGCAGCCAAAGTAAGTACAATTCGACTTTTTTTTTTACATACCCATACTGAGGAAGGGTTTTTGACACTTTAAACCCTTAAACTGCGCATGGCGTTATATATACGCCCTGAGTAACATGTCCGACGGTGCGCATGGCGTATATATACGCCATTGGGTGCCATTCCCGATTCAAATGGCCAGCGGCTACACGGGGTTCACAGTAGCTTCCTCAGGGCTCTTGTAAACAGACGCCATTTAAAAAAAAAATCGTGGGCAATAATCTCAGGTGTGAGAGGCAAGTACTGTTGGAGCAACCAAGGCTGGCGCAGGCAGCATGAGCGATCAGCATTGCTGTTCAGCTTGTGACCACAGCATCACCGAAAAATGTCAAAATAAATATATAACTGTTATTATTTAGTGATGACAATATTACAGATGACCGTGACTGTGATATAAATAACCAGGGTTGTGATAATAGCAGGATTGTTGTAATAATTAGCGCTGTGGGAGGAGTGATGCTGAGAGACAGGGAGACAGCATCGTTTACTGACTGTGTGGCCACCTGTTATTGTTTACATTCACCATACCAGCTCAGTGGTTCTCTATGGTGAACACAAATGTAGATACTTATATATAATGTGTGTATTAGTGTAATAACAGCAAAAGGATTATGCTGGGAGCAGCCATTTGGGTGACGGAGGTGACGTCGTCTGCACGATTTGTCAAGCTGTTTAGAGGGTGGCCACTATGCTCTTTGGGCGCACTACAAGCTTAGGTGTACAGTTACAGTGCATAAAACATGTAGATATTTATATATAATATGTGTATATAGGGTAATAACACTGAAAACAGTATTGTTGGGGAGAAAGTTTAGTGCGTGTGACCTTGAATGAGTGAGGGAGCCGCCAGCCGCCAGCTGTGTATACCGACGACTCTTAGTCCTGAACTAACTATATCAGCTTAGCTGTACAGTTGTGGTGAACAAAATATATACATACTTATATATAACGTCTGTATATAGTGTAATAACACCACAAATGGTATTGTTGGGGGAGAAAGTTTAGTGCGTGTGTTGAGGGAGTGGCAGCGAGTGGCTGGCTGGTGTGTGGCGGTAACTCTTCGTTGCTCTTCGACTCTCAATACCAACTTAGTGGTTCGTAATGGTGACCAAAATATGCAAATACTTATATATAACCTGTGTATAGAGTGTAATAGCAGCAAACAGTATTGTTGGGGGAGAAAGTTTAGTGTGTGTGTGACCTTGAATGAGTGAGGGAGCCGCCAGCCGCCAGCTGTGCATACCGACGACTCTTAGTGCCTGAACTAACTATATCAGCTTAGCTGTACAGTTGTGGTGAACAAAATATATACATACTTATATATAACGTCTGTATATAGTGTAATAACACCACAAATGGTATTGTTGGGGGAGAAAGTTTAGTGCGTGTGTTGAGGGAGTGGCAGCGAGTGGCTGGCTGGTGTGTGGCGGTAACTCTTCGTTGCTTTTCGACTCTCAATACCAACTTAGTGGTTCGTTATGGTAACCAAAATATGCAGATACTTATATATAACCTGTGTATAGAGTGTAATAGCAGCAAAACTATTTGTTTATTGTTTATGAACATAATAATTGAATTACTAATATGCACACCATATGTTTGAGTATAGCGATTATTCACCACTTTTATTATATAAATATATTACAATACACACATTGAATAATATTACTGCAAAAAAACTAAGAAAAAATCAATCGGAGACATTGAAACAATTAGGTAATAATATCTTTGTGGCAACTCCCATCTGTCAGCGCGGGTGACGCTGACCGGCCCTGGCGACCGCTCTGTCAACGCCCACTTTTTGCCAGACTTCCTCGGTCAATTGCGCCCAAAATATGTGACCTACGATTTTTTGCTATTTTTCCCGTGCTCAGGGGACACAAATTAACATGTTTAGAAGACGAAAAAATTTTTGGAATTTTTTTTTTTTTGCGCACAGGGGTGTAAATGTCCCCAGGACCCCTGAGCAGTGTAAGGGTTAAAAAGAAAAAAGAATTTTTTCCAGAGAATTTATTTCCTGCGCACCACGGGGGTGTCATATTTGGAGGCAACGCAGTTAAAGGGTTAAAAAAATTTTGCACAAGAAATAAAGGAAGTTGAATTCATCTGTTCCTCACCCTCAAAAATATTATCTTAAAAATACATTTTATACTAAATATATTTTTTTATCTAACTACAATACAGTAGATATGGTTTATCTAACCTTATGGAGGACTCATAATGGTGTATGGAAGATGGTGAGGAGGGGAGGGAGGAGGAGAGGTGTTACTGTTTGGAAGGGGAGTCCCCTTCCATTATAACATCAGGCAGTGAGGACCTCTCTGGGGGGTGCATTCTCTGGGATGTTTTGCCTGTATACCACTAGGACCTGCTTCTGGCTCACGACTGCTTGATTTTCTCACTAGAATCATTCCATTGAAGATTGTTTGTCCCTTCTTTGCAACACTTGTCTGTAGGGAGGCATCACATTGTCATTAATAAGATCAATGCAACAGCCTGCTACAGCTTTATCTGGGCGATTCTTTTCAACAAAACTTTGCAGTTCTTCCCATACTGCACACATTTTCTTAATTAATGAGGAAGAGACATCCTCTACTGCCACCTCCTCCTCCTCCTCTCCTGAAGATTTGTTCTACTGCCTAGCTAGTTCAACAGCACAAGTACCATTTTCATGTTTACGAATGATCTCTTTGTTTTTCCTCTATGGTCACTCTTACATGTGTTTTCATATGTTGATCCTTGCCACTGACTTTCTTAGGACCCTTGGCATGATATATAATATTCAGTTTTTTCAAAAAGCAAAAAATCACCACAAAAATGGCATTTCTTATAATCATGATCGTAACTAAGCAGGCGGCTCTAGTAAACTGAGGCAGGTCGGCCCACACGACCGGGAACCATGAGCTCGGTCGACCTGAACGTACATCAACGAATATCGTTAGTCGACGACACAATGCATTTTTCTATCAAATTTATATCGTAACTCGAAATTATCGGAAGTCGGGGCAATCGTAAGTCAAGGTGCCACTGTACATGCAAAGTTGCGGGGAAACAAATATCACCACAGAGCCGATTGAAGCCAGGCACCAAATTGTCACTGGAAAAATTGGAGCAGTATTGTCATTAAGTTAGGAAACATTTAAACATCTGGTTATGAATGTTTCAAGCATTTTAATTATGCATTTTACAAACTAATAAAAATAGTAAAATACAATATCATCTTCATCTGTAAATCGATGTTGTATATATACTAAATCCTGCCCTATATATCTTTGATGCTTTATTGCAACCTTCCTATCCTTAACAGGTGGTGATGCATCAAATTTTACTTCTGAAGGAGAAAATCAATCATTTGTTCAAATATTATGCATGCTATGTTTTACAAGCTACTATAAGAGTGAAACAGTCACCAGTTTTGCACTAGACAAGAATGTGACAAATAAGAATTCTCTACAACACACACACACACTGGTATATATATAATACCAAATAATTGAAATTATATTATTAATGCAAATTAATAATTGAAATAAAATAATTATTATACAGAACATAATAGTAAAGAAAAAGAAAATTAGACTTTTCAAAATTATATTATTTTGCAAGATTACTAAAAGATGAATATTAGAAAGTGTACATACTTTATTATGAATATTCAGAACTGTAGAGAAGAGAGAAAAAAAACATTGAATATTAGCCTCTTTCTAGTGGGTTCTTGGTGGCACCTTGATGCTTGCTATTGGCAAAGCTCTACCCAATTCAATCCACACCAGGCCCTTGTGAATAATATAAGTCTACCAGGGACCAGATGCTAAAATATGGCCACCTCTAAAGGGTTGCAAGATTGTAGCATCATTAGTGGCACAGAGTCAAACACAACTGGACACAGTAAATGATGCATCCCAGCTGCACCATCCAAGCACCTTTCAGGAAACCAGCTCTCTCTCATTCTTAGCCAAAGAAGAGGACAGAGCAAAGAAAACTACCCCACCAGCCAAAAGAGCAAAACCCCTCTTCATGCGTGAAGCTCTCCAACCTTACAATTGAAAGCAAAGGCTCAACAAAAATATAATCTTTGTAGAAAGAATCCCAGACAGAAGGAGCAACAGAAAACTGAGGCGAGGAGAGAAAACTATAGCCTTGTCCAAAATGAAGACAGCTCAAGAGGAGCACAGGCAGACCAGGGGTGAAAAAATACCAGAGACATCTTGTGAAATGGGGCAGAGTATACATCAACACCGAACGTCAACAGCCGCAGCTGGAGCAATGCCATCATTTAACACAAGACTAGCGGCTCCTCCATGGCAAAACGAAGGAATTCGACAGTATTCGGTATGAAAAGCCTATCTATGAACAACCAAATTTAAAATGCTAGAACCTAAGGTACAGAAACCACGCACACAGCAACCTTGGTGAATTGTCGGGGAGCCGAACCCGAGCCAGAGTTAAGCCAAATGGAAGAACCCAGAAGTAGTAAGCCTGATGCACCACCACAAAACTTAACCAGTCAATAAACTGAGGATGAATAGAAACATGCCAGTAGGAATCCTGTAGGTACAGGGACATCATCCAGGAATCCACCTGAAACACCAGGTAGGCTTGAGCTAAGGTGGTCTTAGAACTATGAACAAAGAATGAAGTAATTCAAGCCCAAAATATTAAGAATGTGCCATAGACCTGGAAAGGCCCTCTTGGAGACTGGAAACAACTGGAACTCCCACCACAGAGCGAGGGTTAACTTGACCACTTTAGGGTCCCCACCACAGAGAGGGTTAACTTGAGAGTCAACCACTCTATGATTGAGAGGAGCTGCAGAGTAGAGTGCTAACTCCTGATTCCTGGAGTACTCCTAACCCCAGACCTTCAACACTAAATGGAGGATTTGAGAACCACCTTCACTGTAGAAGCCAGGATATTACCCAGAAGACCCAAGCATCATGGGACCAAGAGTTGGCAAAACAGTCCAGATGTCCTCCCACAGTACCATCAAAAGAGGTGAGGCACAACAGCCAGGGATCTCCACTGGAAGCCTACCCTAACAAAGAAAAAGTTAGGCCCTACCCTAAAACTTCCTCCCTCCAAGCAGAAGAGACAGCACCCACACTGAAAAAAAAACAGATAACTGAGCAGGTGACAAGCTGCCACAGCAAAAAGTGAAGACAACAAAGAGGCAAAGAAAGGTTAAGACAAAGGGACAATGACCAAGCCAAATCCAAGGCAAGGAACAGCACAGCCCACTGCACGAGACGTGCAGCAAGTCTGTCATTGCCTCCCGAAGGATAGGAGCAAACGACTTTGGTTGCATTTCTGAGAACCCGACTGCAAGCAACAAGGATGCAATTGCAGGCACACCAGCCAAGGCCTGCAAGCAATCACAGAACCCAACTGATTGGAAAACAGCTCCACAACAGCCCAAACATGTAAAACTGCAGTCAAGTGAATATGAACCTTGTCATCCTCCATGATATCAGGCCCAGAAAGAAAAGGCAACTAAACATGAAGCTGCCACATACCCACAGTCTGGGGGCAAAAATAGAACAGGCATGCCTGAAGTAGCGCAAAGGCAGCACCATTCTAAAACACCTTCATGCCACTCAAACATTTAATAATAATAATAATAATAATAATAATAATAATAATAATAATAATAATAATAATAATAATATAGTATTTAGTATGGCAAAGGCCATGCAAGGCACCCAAGGAAAAGAGAGGGTTGTCCACAAACCAGAATGTTAGAAACTTCATATTGCAACCAATAAGTGGCTGACCTGAATTCAAAGGAAGACAAGTATAACAGTGAATGCCATAGAAATATGTGCCAGGCAATATGACTAAGGTGTCGGGAAAGATGTGCAGGTGCTGCACCGGTAGAGCTAACCAGAAAATTGCTTCATGACTGTAATGTTCACAAGTCTCAAGAGTTCCTCTGTCCCATTTTGTATGCTTTCTTTACTTTGCTGTTTATATGCTTTAGTTAGCCCAACATTCTGGCAGCCCATTCTTGGTTAGGGTAATCTACAGTCCTCTGTGCCTTGCACTTCTTTAGAAGTGCCAGGTTATGGCCAATGATCCTCTTTAGGCTTGTATGACTTGCAAAGGCCTAGCTCTCGCTGGCAAGAATTAAATTAAGTGGAGCTTGCCGGATAGCAAGCCATATGGATCCACGAATAGGAACCCTCCCAGAACATAAGTTTTCATAAACAAGTAAATTTTTTTTAACTTTCAACAATTCAAAACGTAATCTTTTTCTCATTTAGATTTAAGTATTACCCCCATTAAACTTGTATATTATTCTCCAAATTTGTTTACATTATGCCCAAAATGCTTTGTGTATTAGTGGTGTTATGTAAAAAGCCACTAATACACAGTGGCTTAATACCTTCAAATATTAAGGAATTGAAAGGTACTCAATACCTCTCAATACCTTCAAATTATCCTTTGTTCATTTATCATATGTATGTACTCTTGCATAAATAATAGTTATTCATATTACAAATATAAACAAAATTACATTATTTTATCATAATATTCCTGCTATGGAAACTGCAAAATAGTTTTTATGTTAAAATTAAAAAAAAAATGTAATGCAACCATATTGATTGCAAAATTTCATAAAATCAAAATATAAGACTTGTCAAATACCTATTGCCATTCTGTGTAGTAAGTCCTACACAGTACATTACCATTTTAAATATCATCCACTGTGTATCTTCATACTTTGTACCTATATTTAAAAATCATGTATACAAACTATCAAATTTTGAAGCTATAACAATATTTAGGTGTACACAAACTAAAAAAATTATAACAGAATTTTCAAATATTGCCGAGGCATTTGAAGAGAACAAAATCAAAGACTAATAAACAAATATTTAACTAAAAAATTTTGTGAAGGCTAGTAGATGTATCACACATTCTTATGTGATGCAACTACTAGCAAAAATTCAATTCATTTCCCAAAAACTAACATAAATTATAAGCACATCCTTAACTAAATTTGTTTAGCAAAAATTGTGGGCATATATAATGTTTTAAGTTACATTCATTTCAGGGTCATTTGCAGGAGATCCCTAATGAAATTATTAAATTCATGATTTGTAACATTATTGATATATTTCAAATATGTATCTACATTTATGATATATCCTGGAGTGGAAGATTTTTCAATTACATCAGTTAAGCAATTTCTCGTGTGTTCAAGTAACTTATTCAAGTCAAGACTACGAGTTGGTGAACCCTCAGAGGAATCCACTGGATTTTCACCATGCACATTTCCATGACATTCACATTTTACACACCTATAAGTAATGACCTTTGCATTTGATCCAAGAATAGGTATTCTCATTTTTGTTGAGGGTTGTACTCTTTCCAAATCATGATTTTTTTCACAGGAATGACAGTAAATGAATTTTGGAATAATCTTTGAACAAGTCTTCCTTTGTTTAATTATAACGTTAACAGCATATTCATACACAGTTGCAATACTCTGTATGACTCCAATTCCAGCATTTAGTAATTGTCTTGAGGGAGCAAGAGAAAGAAGCCTTATGCACATAATATGTGAAATACCATTTTCTTTGCAAACTTCTTCAGCAAATTTCACTAAAATGCATTCAACATTCATAGAGTTGGACATCTGATTAGATCTAAGGTGGTGAACAACTGATGCCAACTCCCAAACTTTATCACAAGACTGAAGTGTCTCTTTAATAAAATATTTACCTTCCTTGCAATAACTGATGAATACCTTCAATTCAGTTCTCAACTCTCTTTCAGCAGATTCAACCACAGTTGATGTAAACACTTCATTCTGCAAGGTTTTCAAGGTGTTGACTGACAAAGCTGGGAGATTATCAAGTGATTTCATAAACTTTTTCCAGCTCTTGTTTCCAATTCTCCAGTAAACTCTGTCCAGATCATCAATTTCATTTGTTTTGTTGTTGCTGAGAGCAGAATTATTAAACTTCAAGAAACTATTACACTTCACGCCATAGTTTTTCATGGCCTCCACAACTGGTGGAGTCTCCTGGTTGTCAGCAAATGTAACAAATGTGAAGAAATGATTTTCAATGTCTTGACCAAACAGAGTGGACACATGATCCATAACGAGACGTTCTGATGATGTTAGACGTACCAAATGAGCTTGTGCTACAAAACCAATGGCATGAATCTCATAATTTTGTGAGGCAGCATTTGCCAAGAAGGTTTTAAGTGACTGGACATGATCTCGCACTTCTGCCCCAGAAGAGTCATTCAGCCCTGGAGTGTCTATAATAGTTATTGGAGTATCATGCTCTCCAGAACAAAATGTATATGCAGTAATTGATGTTGTGTATGATCGTACATCATTAGAGTTTCTAACTACATGTACCAACTCACCATCAGCACTTCTAACACCTTTATAATAGTTAGCAACAAAGTTTACCAGTGTTGTCTTTCCACTTCCTGAAGCTTCAAGAATAATTATGGCTTTTGGTTTCATTTCTGAACGAACTCCATAGTACTTCCTCATCATTCCACATTCATCAAAAACCTCTTCTTCAGGTTTAAGATAACCCAAGGAAAGATTGAAGTCTTCTTTATTTTCATCATCACTGTGTTTAAAATGTTCTTGAAATTTGTCTATAGATATACCTGTATTAGAATTAACTGAAATGTTTACCTTTCCATTATCATTCTCTGAGTTACACATTTCATTAAGTGACAATCTAGAAATAATTTGAGGATCTGAATTATGAGCTTTCCTTATTGAGGAAGAACTGAAGCTGTCTCCTTGAGATTGTAAATTCTGGAAAGGTTTTGATAAGTGAGAAATAGGGTAGTCACCACTTTTTCCAGCTTCATCCCCATTACCATTCTGCTGTAATTTAAATGAATTTGATTTGTTCTCATCACTTGTTGCAACAATTGTGTCCAAATTTATTCCTATACCATCATCAAGGTCTTTTCCACTATCAGAGGAGAATGTATCTGCTACATTACTAAACTGTCCATGGTGTTGCTTATCTTCTGTGTTATATAATAAATGGACCCTGGACCCTTCAGTTGTTACTGCTGTAGACTCTACTTTATAGGCTGAAGGAGCATAATTTTTAGAGCTTTTGTTCTGTGTCTGAACAGTGTTCACGGCTTTTGGAACTGCACCTTTAGAGCGCAGAGCATAGCCCGAGCCAGTGTTTCCTGTGCTGGACTTTTCACCTTTTTTAGCTGAATCAGTATATGTAACAGTATTTTTTTCATGATCAACTATTTCTGATTTGCTAACATTATCTTTGGGTAAAGTATTTGCATGCCGGCTTACATGGACCTCAGTTAGTTGAATATCTTTTTTAAACTTTTTTTCTTTGGGAAAGTCCTCAGGTTCACCAGATGATGACATTTTCTTCTCCTTTTCTGAAAAGTTCTTGCTGCCATTACAAGTATGTGCATTTTTAATGTAAGACCCATTTGATTCATTTCCTGGCCAGGTATTTGTATTTTCTTGCATGTTACTATCTTTCTTGTCATTAACATGATTTCCTCCACATTTCCTCCATACATTTTCACTTCTGATAACTTGATTCTTTATTTCAACAGTAAGATTTCTATGAGTTTGATTTTGACGTGTGTTTGGAACAGATGTAAAGTTGATCTCCTTAGCTTCTTTTTTGGAGTCTTTAAGAACAGAAGCATAAGACGAACTCATAGAATTGATTAAAACTGTTTTCTTTGTCAGGTACGTAGAAAACGGGTGTTTACTTACTTCAGAGTCCTTCACAAGGCGACAAAATTCTTGTAAAGCATGTTTAACAGATTTGCATTTCCATATATTTCCTGGACAATAGATAACAGCATTAAAATGATCCATTCCTAATCCATTTGGAATGTAGCTTACAGCATTGTCATGAACCACTGAGTACAAATATTTTTTCAGATCTGCTAACAAATAATATCCTAACTCGTATGGAGAATGGATGAGCATATCAACATGATACAAAAAATTAATAGAACTGACAATGTATTCCTGATGAGGAACTGGGTTGTTACTTTTCTTCTCAATTATTTTTTTCCCCTTCAAGAGTATCACATCACCAGTTTTCATCATGTGTTTGTAATCATCAGCCCATGCTGATTCCGAGAAAACATGAGAGTCTTCCACTAAATAATGAATAGTGTCTTTTTTTAAAATTTCAAAATGGAATTTAGGATCACATATCTTAAACTCGACGGCTGTGCTTTCACAAGGCAAGAACTTTTGCTGGGCTTTATCATAGGTCCATCCAAGGTCGACTTGATCATGGTCTTGAACAAATACTTCTTCACATTCAGGTATTCTATAAAAAAAATAAAAAAAAAAAGTTGAAATATAAAACTCCTATTTTCTATACAATATCTTGACCCAGACATATGAGCATTGAGCATACTTCTATGCATCATGAACACAAGAGATACACATCAGGATGGCTATGGCTGACAACCCTCTGAATAACCTGGGAAAGAAGAATCCTTGGAACAAAGGCTCCTCTAGGAAGGATAGCAAAACATCCAAAAAATGTGTACTTATAAATCACTCTGTACTGTAGCAACAAGGACCTCATACTTCTTTAGAAAATGTACATTATGAAAATAATTTCAAAATGTCAACGAAAATGTCAACACATGTCTTCTATTTTAAACAATGCTGTTTTGTTGACCAAATTGCATTTTTGCTTTTTTTTCTGCCATGTTTCCCCCCCCCCCTTTTTTTCTCTATTCTCACACCCACCAGAAATGTTTAAAACTTTGTAACAGTGCATAAAAATGTAGGTAGTTACATATAATGAGTGAATAGTATCATAAAAGCTATACATGTTTTAATGTTCAAAAACTATAATATTGCAAGCATATTAGTGATAAGAATATATCTGTGCATACCTATGTTCAACACATTCTGTGATATAAATAATATTACAATTACAATGTTTACAATTCAACCCGTCCTCTTAAAAAGAACGTCACTTTTGGCTCGTTTGCGTGATATGGCCAAATTTTGACGTAATTTGAAATGAAATCGACTCACAAGTGACGTTCTGTTCCGTTTTCTATTTGAGTCATCCGGCGAACGCGCAGAGGTTCTGAGAGGACACTTTAAATTAACGTTTTTCATAACGTTTTGAAACTTTAAGAGAATTTCCTGCCCACCTAACCTATCAGAGGACCCTTAACTTACTGTTGTTGAAAAAAAAATCCCAAATTTATTTTCATATTTTTTTCATTTTCAAATTACGTCCAAATTCGGCCATACGAGCAAACGGCCAAATGCGACGTTCTTTTTAAGAGGACAGGTTGTACAATTACTAATGAGGATAACCTCAACACTTTCCTCTCCCAATGTGGTTTGTCCCATCTTAGTATCCCTCTCATTGAGTCAACATAATTAACCCCCTTGTCACCTAGTGCAGGCTAGGTATCCAAAGTCTCTTTGTTACACTTTTTTAAAGTAAATTTTAATTTAATTTATATTAGTCAGTTATTGACTTAATTAATTGAGTGCATTAATATTTTCTCTAGTTCTTATTAATTATAGGATCATAACTAAACTATTTATAGTTAATAATCATTAGATTAAACTTGCCTATGTTTATTATTCAACTTTTTTCTTTGCTTTCACTTATTATCTAGGTTGCCTAGCCTCGCCATACTCCCTTACTCCATTGTACCCCTGGCGTTGCCTGTGTCTCAAAATGCAAATTATTACTTACAATGTACCTGAGAGTACAATGGGGCCTCGACTTACGATGCTAATCCGTTCCAAGAGACGGATCATAAGTCGAAGCAATTTTTCCCATAAGAAATAAAGGGCATTGAATTAATCCGTTCCCCACCCTCCAAAATATTAACATACAAATACATTTTATTCTGAATACAATGTTTTTTTCTAACTACAATACAGTACCTAAGTTTATGTTACCTTTATGGAGGGTTCTTGATGGCATATGGAAGATGGTGATGAGGGGGGAGGAGGAGAGTTGTTACTGTCTGGAAGGGGGAGTCCCCTTCCATTATCACATCAGGCAGTGATGTTTTCTCTGGGGTACTCTCTCTCCTACATTTTGCCTGAATACCACTAGGACCTGGTTGTGGTTCAGTGCTTGTTTGTCTCACTACAAATTTGTCAAGATACATTTGTTTTTCCCTTCGTTTTAACATTTGTTTGCAATGATGCATCACAGTGTCACTGAATAGGTTAAGGCAACGACCTACTGCAGCTTGATTTGGGCGAGTCGTTTCAGCAAAGGTTTGCAAATCTTCCCATGCTGCACACATTTTCTTAACTGTTGAGGAAGAGACATTCTGTACTCTTGTTTCTGCTCTATGGTCATCCTTACATGGGTTTTCATATGTTGAGCCTTACCACTGACTTTCCTGGGACTCATGGCGTGATATATAATAATTACTTTAATGTTCAAAATGCAAAAAATCACCACAAACACGGAATTTCTTATAGGCGCGATCGTCACTAAGCGGGCAGCTGTAGTAAACTGAGGCCTTGTTTTCCTACAATCAGCCTTCTTAAGCAACCTAGTATAGACCCAGAACTAAACCTCTTATCCACTATCTTTGACAATCATCACTTTAATGATCAAAATTGCAGATATTTTACAGCTCATGATGTAAACAATGTATTAACACATAATCACAATATCTCTGTACTTAACTTGAATATAATATCATTAAGCAAACACTTAGATGAAGTTAGTGCCTTGATTGAAACTACTGACAACAAATTCTCTTTTATTATACTTACTGAAACATAGTTAAAAGAGGATACTACTTAACTCTTTTAACATGCCAAACTACTCAGCAATTCACAACTGTCGACCAATTCAGAGAGGTGGTAGTACTGCTCTTTACTACCACCAAGAACTAACATGCTTAAAAGTAAATTGAACTAGAGACTACTGTGGGGAGTATGTCTTTGCCAGTTTCAGAGTCAAGGGTGCTGAGTCTGTCCTGACTGTGGGAGCAGTCTATAGAATTCCTAACACTGATGTGTCCAAATTCAACTCTACTCTTAGAAATCTAATACTAAATAACAGACTGAACAAAAACCATCTAATTATCGCAAGGGACTTTAATATGCTCTGTTTAAAGGGGACTTTTAAACTGGCAGCAGGGGACTTTTCAGGCTTTGCGAGCCTGAAAACAATACTGCTGCCAGCTTCCTCAAATGTATGAATTCCTGCTTCCTCATACCCTTAATCACTAAACCTACTAGAATCACTGATAGTACTGCCACAGCTCTTGATCATATCTGGACCAACATAACCTCTCCGCTTACTTCAGAGATAATCATCAATAGCACTACAGAACATTTCCCCACATTTCTCCTAACTAACATTAACAAACCACCTCTAGAGACAAGGGAGGTAAGCTTTAGGCTGCACAATGAAACTGCTATAGACAATTTTATAGCTGCTGCTGCTAATGTCAACTGGGAGTCCGAATTAGGTAACATCAACCTAGCAGTGCAATCCTTTGTTCAAAAAACTTTCAGCCTTTATAACACCCACTGTCCTATGCTAACAAAACAAGTCACAACTAAAAGGCTTAACAATCCTTGGCTTACAAAGGGGATACTTAAATCCATTAATAAAAAACATGACCTTGAGAAGAAGTATAGGTTAGGAATCATCCTCCAAAGAATTTTTAAAGAATTACTCATCATTACTATCTAAAATAATTAGGAGAGCCAAAATTAAATACTACGAAGATAAATTTACCCACACAAAGGGCAACATTAGGAAAACATGGAGCACAATTTCAAATATTGAGATCAAAGAAGATTTTAAATAACAAACCAATACTCCTGTCAAATAATGATGGTCTGCTTTCAGCCTCTGACACTGCTTTTGAGTTCAATAGGTTCTTCTCTTCCATTGGGTCATCCCTTGCAAATTATATTCCATCTTCCAGTACTAATATTCTGGACTATCTTACAGGTAACTATCCACAGTCTCTGTACCTAATGCCTACTAACTCCACTGATGTTACTGACATAATCCTTTCCCTTAAAACCAAGTCTAGTGCCCTTGAGGAGATACCAACTCATATTTACAAAAAAGCCTCCAGATTTTTAGCTCCTACCATTGCATTGCTATTCAACAAGTAACTTGAACTCCAAACCTTTCCAGATATTCTAAAAAAAAAGCGAGAGTAACCCCTGTCCACCAATGTGGTGATCCACTGATGTTAACAACTTCAGACCTATATCAATTCTGCCAAACTTGTCTAAAATATTTGAAAAACTTATCTACAAGCAGTTTTACTCTTATGTAGCCAAACACAATATACTTAGCTCTTGTCAATATGGCTTCAGACCCCCAAAAAGCATTAACGATGCACGTACTTATTTGTATGATTAACTTGATAAAGCTTTTAATATTAAAAGATCATGATCATGAGCTGTAAAGATTAACCCATAAATTACGCATCGCATCATATGATGCTTTGGAGTACTACGCATGATTTAAACGGCCCGCGGATACACAGGGTTCACCAGACCTTCATCAGGGCTCTTGTAAATAAACGCCATTTAAAAAAAAATCGTGGGCCAAACTCCCAGGTGTTAGGGGCCTCAGTATTGAGTGAGCTACCAAGCCTGATGCACGCAGCATGAGTTCACAGCACTGCTGTTCAGCTTGTGACCACATCATCGCCTAAAAATGGCATAATATACTTGTTCATGCTACTATGTAGCGATGATATTATTACAGATGACCCCTGACTGTGATAAAACTGACCAGGGTTCTGATAATAGGAGGATTGTGGTGATATTTAACGTGATGCTCCATGGAGGGAGGAGTAATGCTGTGGGAGGGAGGGTGGTGGCGTTGTCTTCTGACTGTGTGTGGCCACCTTTTATTGACTGCACTCACCATACCAGCTTAGTGGTTTGCTATGGTGAACACAAATGTAGATACTTATATATAACGTGTGTATAGAGGGTATAAACAGCAAGAGGAGTAGGTTTTGAGCCGCCATTTTCGTGAGGGCGGTGGCATCGTCTGCATAATTTATCATGTTGTTTACCAGTGACCACGATGGTCTTTGGGTACCATACCAGTTTACTTGTACAAGTATGGTGAATAAAACAGGTAGATATTTATATATAATGTGTGTATATAGCATAATAACACCACAAACAGTATTGTTGGAGAAGAAATATTAGTGCGTCTGGCCTTGAGGGCAGCAGCCAGCTGACTGTGTGAGGTTCTCACACATACTGTGTGAGGTCCTATGTCTTTGTGCCTTTACTCACCATACAAGCTTAGATGTACAGTTATGGTGAACAAAACATGTAAATACTTATATATAACGTCTGTATGTAAAGTTTTGGTGGTTTTGCCTCTTCCGTAAGATATTGAACTCGGTGTGGATAACAGGGCTAAAAGAAAACTTGAGAATTTGAAGAACTATACAATCAAGGAAGCCATCTATAACTGGGCCAAGGTGTGGAGTGAAGTAAAGGAATCGACTTTGAAAAATTCCTGGAAAAAAACCCTCACATCTGCGGTCAGAAATGAGAAGGATGCAGAAATGGATTTTTAAGGATTTACAGATGAAATCCATGGAATGTTCAGAAATGCCGGTAAAAACTTAGAAAGACAGGATGTGGTGATTGACTTGAAAAAGATGCCAATGACCCAGGATATGGTGTGATGAGTGAAGACGAGATTCTCCAGTCTATTACTGGTGAGGTCACCGAAGAGGAGGATAAAGTAGGTAACGAAGAACCAACACCAATGATCACAAAATGCAGTGTACTCATGACCTATGTTGATGGATTAATAAATTTTTCATCCAATTCTGCTCATCCAGAAGCTGGAAACATGTATCAGTACCTGAGGTGAACCAAAGAGCTGATCGTACAACTGGCCAGTGAACACAGAAGGCAAGCTACACTCGATTCTTATATGGTATGAAAATCAAGCCAAGTGCCTTCAACCAGTGAGGCGTCACAGGCAAGCCCAGCGCCTTCAACAAGTGAGGCGTCACAGGCAAGCCCAGCGCCTCCAACAAGTGAGGCATCACAGGCAAGCCAAGCGCCTTCAACAAGTGAGGCTTCCGCAACTGGCAGTCAAAACTAACTTTGCTTAATGAACTGTACAGTAATTTTAAGTGTTAATTTTAGTGTTGTGTTAGTATTGGTTACATAAATTGTCGAGAATTTTTAACTTCAAGATGTGTGGCATTAATCAAGACAAACAACAAGGTAAGTTGAGGTTTCTTAAATTAAACATTTTCTTTCCAACTTAAAAATAGTTGGAAATGGTTAGTTTTGGACTCAAGAGGTGAAAAAGTACCATTATCCGGAACACGTGATTATCCGGTAGGGGGTGTGAGGGAATGAAGATTCCCTCAGCTAGTTTTCCTAGTTTCTAGATTAGGCTAGTCGCTCTAGGGACTCTAGAAACTGAAGCTTTCAAACTAACATACACTTGTGGGGTGTTGGATGAAAGCTTATGCTAAGGACTGTCATTTGGGACTGACTAGAGGTCTGTGATTGCTCTGTAGAGAGAATTACAGAAATTTTCCTGCTTCTATGAAATAGGATGAGAGTTGAGAGTGAAGTGGTGTGAGAAGGTACTTGACTTTCAAACCGTTACAGGTGGGGGGACAGTGGGGTGAACGTTGCCCCCCCCACCATGTGAGACAGGCAGACGTTGTCTTAGGCCTGCCCCCCTCCTTGTGACGTCACGGGACGCCTCAGGGTGAGGGGCGCCTGTGATTGGTTTAGGCATCTCTGCCCCTAGCTGAGTTTTGGCGCGAACAGCTGTGATTTGTAGCAGCACCATGGAGTTGTGCCGGCTTTGTGCTGATTGGTCAAGACAAGGTAGGGGGGGAGATATGGGCTTTTGAGTTTCCCTAGCCCGCGAAAGCGTCAGTTTGAACTGGGCAGCAAGCGGAGGAAGAAGTGACTGGGTGGAGGTGGCAGCCTGCCACCTACACCCCCGTTATTCGCTGGGTCATACCAAATTACTCATCGTGCATGGCACTCCTGCCATCCTGGGTTGTGTCAAGGCCCAAATTTGCGTGAAATTGGGGCCAATGAGTACGGTAGGACAGTAAAAGCCTCAGAGACAGTGGTCACCCAAGAGGCAGCTGGCAGAGCCTCATGGTGTAACAGGTGGTCCGAGTATCCTGTCTAGTGTAGATGGACAATGGACTATAGGTGGAATATGGGTAGTGTAATTGTGGTGATATCACAGGCCCCTGTTGGACTTTGAATTCCACCCAGCGGTGTCCATGTAGTGGTGACGCCGGCTATTGTCACCCAAGTGTACGAGAGAGGCATGCTCTGGTATGATGGGGTGTAAGGTGATCTCCCATCCCCATTCTGTATGCCTGTGGGTGCTAGCCGGCCGGCCGGAGGCATCCCATGTGTGCGTCACCCACGCCGCCCACCTTGGCCATCACGCGCTACTCGTGGCCACACCCCTTAGGGCCACGCGGTGGCCACATGCCTTGGCCACCCCTTTGGCCACACTTGGCCACCTGCCCTGGACATCCTAGGGCCACACCTAGTCGACGCACGTGGAGCGAGCTAGGTGTTCTGCAGGTAGTGACCGGGAAAATGAATGAAATGAGTGGAAAGCATGAGTACAGTACTAATAGTTACAGTGTCGAGGCAGCTGAGAGACAGCTGTCTGTACTGACGTCCAGGTGACTGGTTGGGAGTACCTGGAGATGGATGTTGTACATGGTACCACATATAGATATATGTTGTGTGTAGACTGCCTCGAGTATGTAACCGGTCAGTGTAGAGAATTACCATATAAGTGATCCAGCCTGTCGATTCTATATAATCGTTCAGACTTGATTAATGCCATAGTACTGCATGTTAATTATATCATTGCAGAGGTAGGCAGGCCAGTGTTGCAGGGATGTCAGTGGATACTGTGACGATAATCTCTTCCCAGAGATTGAGCCTGCTATTTCCTTACTTCATCCCGTTCTCAACAATATGCAAGATACGTTTTATAGTGGCTTAACGTATATATCAAGACAGCTACATGCACCTGCAACTCCCTCCTTCCCCCCCACTTCTGCACACCTGGTCGACCTGCCAACTGCTGCTCCCAGCCAAACTAGCGACTTGCGGCCGTCCTGCGTTCTCATTGGCCGCCAACCAACACACCACTCCCGCTCCACGCCAATCACAATCATCGCCAGTCATTGTTGGAGTCCCTTGCAGCTCTGCCAGCCACAATATATCTTGTGCTCCTGCTGTGAACACCTAATTTGACCCACCTCGTGTGATCAAATAGAGGTTTATAGCTAGCGCATATATTCCCAGCACCATTTATCTTTGTTAACGTAACCAGTTCCCCCCTTTTCAATTTGTTATATATATTTTTTTACGTGTTTTACTTTTACATTATTTTAAATGCCAAGGAATTGTCTTTATTTTATTTTGTTTTCTAGATTAAGTAAAGTGCATTTTTTATATTTTGTGTTTTCGTGTATCTTACCTTACCACAGATTATCAGACAAGCAGTCACTCTTTTTTTTCCTTTTTTTTTTATAACTTAAATGTGGCCCAGCATTGACATCTGCTATTTGGAAGACTGCCGACCACCATTTCCAACACTTTACCGTCACATATAATTGGGGGCCTGTCCACGAAGCTTCACTCAGGTATTGGTAATTGTGGTAAGCGTACTTGGCTTTCATTTCCCTTGCTTTCATTATTTACATTAATCATTTTTTATTTTATATGGTGCTGTGTATATTGTGCATTACGGGAGTAGCATATGGTGAGTGTGAGACAACTTTGGATTACGTGGTGACTGTAGGCCGCAGTCATACTCTTAATTGGTCGTCTCCCCCTTCCGTGTTATTATCCGTGTTTAACATCTTTTGTCCCCAGATATTTCTCACATTTTTGACAGATTATCACATAGGTACCCTGGTACTGTGGTCTGTCTCCGGGTCAATAGCACCTAAGTTCTGCAATCCGACTCTAGGAGGAAAAAGAGGGCTTTAGATCCTCTAGCACGAACTATTATTGGCGAGTTGGGACCTCGCCGATAGTTCTCGTCACCAGTTGACACTCGCACCCCTACTCGTCGGTCAGACTGATGGTATTTACCCAAGGTAGGGAATTGGCGTTCTTTCTTTTGAGCACAAGTTCGCTAATTCTGTAAATACCATATTCAATTTCAGTGGGTACCTTTGCTTATGTTCTATAGTGACTTGGCAAGGTATGACTACATTTTTTGGACTACCTCATTTATTTTGAAGCCATTTAGTGTTTCACTTGTCTTTTAAACTCAGTTTCCACTAATTAGTAGGATTTTCTTGCCTTTATCCTCCCACAGTGAGTACCAGGTACAAGATTTCCTGCGACCTTATTCATTTACCATCTTGAATTAACTTTAATTATTAATAATTTTCCCACAGAATAGGTATCAGTTGCCACGTTTCCTGTTTCTGACATTCACCATATTCTCACTGTATATTCGTGTCTCCTTTATTTTGCTATATTTTCACAATGTTTCGCCTACAAGCTTTCAAGGCAAATCCAGAAGGTGAAATAGAGAAATTGCGTCACGCTAGAAGGGTCGAATTGATCACTCTTGCACACGAGTATCAATTGGAAGTTCCACCTGGCGCCAACAAATATACCGTAAATAATATGATTTTAGATTATCTTTTGGATGCCGGGAAGATAGATTCTGATACTCATGAACAATACACTATTTCAGATAAACATGACTTGACAGCAATAAAACTCAAGTTAGAACTTGCTAAGATCGAGCGGGAGCAACAACAGGAAGCAGCTGCAATCAGAAAGGAAGAACAAGAGCGTGAAGCTGCAATCAGAGAGCGTGAAGCTGCCCTCAGAAGGAAAGAACAAGAACGCGAGCTCCAGTTCAAACAAGAAGAAATCCGCCTCAAGGAGCGAGAGGCCGCACTGAAGAGAGAAGAAAGTGAAAGGGAGGCCCTACTCCACAAAGGACAGCAAGAACGTGAGTTGGCCTTATACAAACAGCGACTCGAGATACAACATGAACACGACAAATGACAGGCAGAAACAGCTCTAAACTGTCGTGACCGAGAACTCGCGAGGGACGCTGCACACCAAGCTCAACTCCAACAAGCGGCAGCTAGTCTTCCTCCTAGTTTCAATGTCTCCCATGCAAGTAAGTTAATGCCCCCGTTCATAGAAACGGAGGTTGAAGTGTTTTTCACCACTTTTGAGACCCTTGCTGATCAACTTAGTGGCCAATGGGCTACCCTTCTCCGAGTACATTTAACAGGTAGAGCAGCAGTCACACTCAGTACTTTGGCATCAGAAAATGACTACACCACCTTGAAGCAAGCTGTGTTGGACGCCTACCTTCTCTCCACCGAAAGCTATCGACGAAAGTTCCGTGACTACGTCAAGGCAAGTACCACCACCTTCTTAGAATTTGCTAACACCAAACGAAGATATTTCATGAAATGGCTGGAGGCAGCACATGTCTCTACTTTTTCAGAGCTTGTCAACCTCATACTGGTTGAAGAATTTTTGAGACGTGTACCTCCTCCTGTCCGCCTATACTTAGCAGACAAAGAAGAGACGGATTTGGTGAAGTGCGCGAAGTCAGCTGACACTTACAGCCTCATCCACCGGCTGACACCAGAACTACCAGCAAGAAGTCTTGGTACAGTTACGAGAAAGCGAGCCCAGATCAAGGTACCTCTCAACTTTACTGCAGGTATTGTCGACTATATGGACACACCATTGACAAACGTGGTAAGTCCCAATCTAAAGGTAACATCGAACCTCCTAAGTCTAAACCTACTCACCCTAAGTCCGGTAAGCCTGTAATGAATGTTGGTGTTCATGCTAATGATCTCTCTCTCTTTAGCAAGCATCTATATCCAGGAACTATCTCTACCCACGGTTCAGATTCAGAGGGACGTTTTGGACTTAAGATCCTGCGGGACACAGCGGCTCTACAATCGATCGTCTTGAAATCAGCTGTGCCCAACGTCGCCTACACAGGAGAGACTGTATTCATCACTGACCTTACTGCTACAACTCCTTATCCCCTTGCCAGAGTTTACCTAGATTGTCCCTTCGTGACCGGTGAAGTCCAAGTCGCCGTCAGGGAAAAGCCTTTTCCCATGCCTGGAGTGCAACTTCTCCTGGGCAACGACTTGGCAGAAGACCAACAACCAAACAACCTGATCATCAAGGACATATCCGAGGTAAGCAACTCTGTGTTGGATAACCCGATTTTTGAACATGTTCCAGCAAAGGTTCAAGAGTGATGAAGGTTCTCCTCCTGTTATGGTGACCACCCGTGCTCAAGCTGCACGACCACAGCCAGCTGACTCTACTGTTACCGCTGTCCCTCAGGACCCTTCGAAACTACCCCCTAACCTGACCGCTGTGGAGTTCCGTAAGTTACAGAGAGATGATCTTACCTTGACACCATTATTCTTTCAGGCTGAAACCCAATCCGACAGTGTTCCTGGGTTCTTTATGGAGAACGAAATACTCTATCGCAGGTATAGACCCAGTAAACTGAAGGAAGAGGACGATTGGGCAGACATTGAACAACTAGTGATTCCTACCAGCCTGCGGCCCACGATTCTACACCTGGCCCACGGCGCTTTGTCACACTACGGGTTCAACAAGACTTACCATGGAATTCGACAAGACTACTACTGGCCAGGTATGGTAAACGACGTCAAGAATCATGTCAAATTATGCCACGTGTGTCAGTTAGCCGGGAAACCGAACGTTTCCATTCCCAGAGCACCACTGATACCCATCCAGGTGCCTGAGGAACCGTTCCACAAGCTTATTATTGACTGTGTTGGTCCTTTGCCTCGGACCAGTGCAGGCAACGCCTTTATCTTAACCATCCTGTGTCCTACCACCAGATTTCCGATAGCAGTTCCAGTGAAAAATATTACGGCTGCTACAGTGGTGAAGAATCTACTGAAAATCTTCACCCAGTATGGATTTCCGAGCGAGATTCAGAGCGACTGTGGCACCAACTTCACCAGTGATCTCTTCAAACGGACTCTAGAGGAGTTCAACATCAAACAGGTACTGTCCAGCCCCTATCATCCTGCTTCACAGGGTTCTCTCGAGCGTAGTCATCAAACCATTAAGGCACTCTTAAAAAAGTTTTGTAATGAGACCTCAAAGGATTGGGATAGGCAAATTGATCTCATCATGTGTATTTTCAGAAGTCTTCCCAACGAGTCACTAGGAGTATCTCCTTATGAGATGCTCTACGGACGTAAGTGCCGTACACCTCTCAAGGCTTTCAAGGATTCTCTACGTGATGCCACCTTCAGTGAACATCAGAGAGTGCCCCAGTATCTTCAAAACCTCCGACACATTCTTGAGAGGGGCCATTCCTTTGCTAGCAATAGCCTACAGAAAGCCCAGGAGAGGATGAAGACTCGTTACGACCCGCACTGTAAAGTAAGGAAGTTTAAACCAGGAGACTTAGTGCTTGCCTATTTCCCTATCCCAGGTTCTCCTTTACAGAACAGGTTCTCAGGACCCTACCGTGTTAAGGAGTGCCGGAACAACTTCAACTACGTTCTCGAGACCCCCGATAGGCGGCGGAAGACCCAGCTGTGCCACATCAATCTACTCGAGCCCTACCATGGGGTTCCTCCCACTGTGTTAACCAATTTCACCTCATTTACAGGTCCATATAGCCACAGTGAGACCTTCCCTGCTTCTCCTTCCGAAAGCACTGACACTGAGACAGCGCTTTCTAATTCGGAAATCCTTACTGACCTTCACCATCATTTTCATCACCATAATTGTGCTCCTTTATCATATTAAAATAAATAAATAAATAAATATGTTTATTCAGGAAAGGTACATACATAGAGAGATTTTACATAAGTGGATCGATTTATAGATAGAGCTAGTACATACAATGCCAAAAGCCACTATTACGCAATGCGTTTCGGGCAAACGCATTGTTTGAAAATATTCTAATACTTCTCTCGCCTCACCAGATATCATCAAGTCTCCCATTCTCCATAGCGACGCCAGTGGTACCGGCAACATGGGTGACCTGGTACAACGAGGCGACGAGACTCTACATACCAACTACCATAAACGACACCACGAGCAACAAGGAGCTACTCGTCGTCCTGAACAGGCAACAATTTGCTCCATACCAGCAAAGTACTCAGTCCACCACCATCTACAAAAAATTACAGACCGATAGCACTAACATCGCACATCATAAAAATTTTTGAGCGAGTGCTAAGAAGTAAGATCACAAAATACATGGAATCACAGCATCTCCATAATCCCGGACAACATGGTTTCAGAACAGGGCGCTCTTGCCTGTCGCAGTTGCTGGACCACTATGATATGGCATTAGATGCTATGGAAGACAAACAAAACGCTGATGTAATTTACACAGATTTTGCAAAAGCTTTTGATAAATGTGACCATGGTGTTATTGCCCATAAAATGCGCTCAAAAGGAATTACCGGAAAAGTAGGCAGATGGATCTACAATTTCCTGACCAACAGAACCCAATGTGTAATAGTCAACAAAATAAAATCCAACCCGTCAACCGTTAAGAGCTCAGTCCCCCAGGGTACTGTGCTTGCTCCAGTACTTTTTCTCATCCTCATATCGGACATAGACAAGAACACAACCTATAGCACTGTATCATCCTTTGCAGATGACACTAGGATCTTCATGAGAGTAGGCAACATAGAGGACACGGCGAACCTCCAGTCAGATGTAGATCAGGTCTTTCTATGGGCTACAGAAAATAATATGGTGTTTAACGAAGACAAGTTCCAGCTCATGCGCTATGGAAAAAATGAAAATATAAAAACGGAAACCAAGTACAAAACTCAGGCAAATCATAACATAGAACGAAAAGGCAATGTAAAGGATCTGGGTGTACTCATGTCGGAAGACCTTACCTTTAAAGAACACAATAAAGTAGCCGTCACAACTGCAAGAAAAATGACAGGTTGGATAACAAGAACTTTTCACACTAGAGATGCTATACCGATGATGACACTTTTCAAAACGCTTGTGCTCTCTAGAGTGGAGTACTGCTGCACAATGACAGCCCCTTTCACTGCTGGTGAAATTGCTGACCTGGAGAGCGTGCAGAGATCCTTTACTGCTAGAATCCACTCGGTAAAACATCTAAACTATTGGGACCGACTAAAGAGCCTAAATCTGTATTCCCTTGAGCGCAGGCGGGAGAGATACATAATAATTTACACGTGGAAAATATTAGAGGGGCTGGTCCCAAACCTGCACACAGAAATAACATCACATGAGACCAGAAGACATGGCAGGATGTGCAGCATACCCCCGTTGAAAAGCAGAGGTGCAACTGGTACTCTGAGAGAGAACTCTATCAACATCAGAGGCCCGAGACTGTTCAACACGCTTCCACTACACATAAGGGACATAACTGGCAAACCCCTCACAGTGTTCAAGAGAGAACTGGATAAGCACCTCCAAAGGATACCTGATCAACCAGGCTGTGACTCATACGTCAGGCTGCGAGCAGCCGCGTCCAACAGCCTGGTTGATCAGTCCAGCAACCAGGAGGCCTGGTCGATGACCGGGCCGTGGGGACGATAAGCCCCGGAAGCACCTCAAGGTATCCTCAAGGTAAGGTACATGGACCACAACCATCTTCATTTCCTACAGACAGCCCAACTCAACCATCGACTACTTCTATAATGGGCTTGCCAGCTACATCATTTCAGCCTGGAGATTGCTACACCCAGAAGTCTGACTACATCATATCAGACATCCTCTTAAGCATCACTGAGGTAGAGGCAGCTCCACCTCCCACTCTACCTCCCGAGAACGTGACTCTGCCAGAACCGCAGGCTTCGGGGGAGAGTTGTGACGATAATCTCTTCCCAGAGATTGAGCCTGCAGTGGTACCTCAGTTTAAGAGTTTAATTCGTTCCTGGAGACAGCTCTTATTCCGAAAAACTCGTCTTCTGAAGCTAATTTCCCCATAAGAAATAATGGGAAATGAATTAATCCGTTCCTGACTACCCCAAAAACCCCATATCAAACTAAATTTTTATACCTAATTCATCTAAATAAACCTACAAAACTATGTTCAAGTTATTACTTGCCTTGCTCTTGAATGCTGTAGGCGTATGGAAGATGGTGAGGAGGGGGGAGGAGGAGAGGAGTTACTGTTTGGAAGGGGAGTCCCTTTCCATTATCACATCAGGCAGTGAGGACTTCACTGGTATGCACACACTGGCACATTTTGCCTGCATACCACTAGGACTTGCTTGTCTTACTAAGAATTTCTCTAAAGACACTTGTTTTTCCCTACATTTTAACACTTGTCTGTAGTAAGACATCACATTATCATTTAAAAGGTCAATGCAACGGCCTGCTACAGCTTTATCTGGGTGAGTTTTTTCAACAAAACTTTGCAGTTCTTCCCATACTTCACACATTTTCTTAATCAAGGAGGGACATCCTCTACTGCCTCTACTCACAGCTATTTTCTTAGGTTGAACCTTATCAATGGCTTTCTTGAGACCCATGGTGAGATATATAATAACAAACTGTATAGTCAAATGACCAAAAATCCAACAAAACACTGAAAATCCAAGTGAAGAATTGATGTGGGATAGTCACTGGGCGCGAGACAATGGTAAACTGAGGGGCGGAGGGGCCACGATCGCCGATCGACCACGCGCTAGGTCGGCCTGTACGCGTATCAACAAACTCGCGTCCCGAGGTAACCCTCACGTTCCGAGACATAATTTTCGAGGAAATCCTGCTCGTCTTCCGAAAAACTCGCATACAGGGACACTCGAAGAAGTCGTAGCCCAACTGTGGGAGCGTCCTCCACGGCCTCGCAGTCCGGAGTTCTACCCAATTGCAAATCGAATTTCTTCTTTGAGAAAATCAGAGACTGGTTGGTAGAATGGCGGAAAAATATTACCTGGAGAGAAATGATATAATATCAGACCGACAGTATGGTTTTCGATCTGGAAGATCCTGTGTAACGAACTTACTCAGTTTTTATGATCGAGCAACAGAGATTTTACAGGAAAGAGATGGTTGGGTTGACTGCATCTATCTGGACCTAAAAAAGGCTTTCGACAGAGTTCCCCATAAGAGGTTGTTCTGGAAACTGGAACATATTGGAGCGGTGACGGGTAAGCTACTAACATGGATGAAAAATTTCCTAACTGACAGAAAAATGAGGGCCGTAATCAGAGGCAAGGTATCGGATTGGAGGAATGTCACGAGTGGAGTACCACAGGGTTCAGTTCTTGCACCGGTAATGTTCATTGTCTACATAAACGATCTACCAGAGGGATTACAGAATTACATGAACATGTTTGCTGATGATGCTAAGTTAATAGGGAAGATAAGAAACCTAGATGATTGTCATGCCCTTCAAGAAGACCTGGACAAAATAAGTATTTGGAGCAACACTTGGCAAATGGAATTTAATGTGAATAAATGCCATGTTATGGAATGTGGAATTGGTGAACATAGACCCCACACAACCTATAAATTATGTGAGAAATCTTTAAAGAATTCTGATAAAGAAAGGGATCTAGGGGTGGTTTTAGATAGAAAACTGTCACCTGAGGACCACATCAAGAACATTGTGCGAGGAGCCTATGCTACACTTTCTAACCTAAGAATTGCTTTTAAATATATGGATGGAGAAATACTAAAGAAATTGTTCACGACTTTTATTAGACCAAAGCTGGAATATGCAGCGGTTGTATGGTGCCCTTATCTTAAGAAGCACATCAACAAACTGGAAAAGGTGCAACGACATGCCACTAAGTGGCTCCCAGAAATGAAGGACAAGAGCTATGAGGAGAGGTTAGAGGCATTAAATATGCAAAAACTAGAAGATAGAAGAAAAAGAGGCGATATGATCACTACGTACAAAATAGTAACAGGAATTGATAAAATCGACAGGGAAGATTTCCTGAGACCTGGAACTTCAAGAACAAGAGGTCATAGATTTAAACTAGCTAAACACAGATGCCGAAGAAACGTAAGAAAATTCACCTTCGCAAATAGAGTGGTAGACGGTTGGAACAAGTTAAGTGAGAAGGTGGTGGAGGCCAAAACCGTCAGTAGTTTCAAAGCGTTATATGACAAAGAGTGCTGGGAAGACGGGACACCACGAGCGTAGCTCTCATCCTGTAACTACACTTAGGTAATTACACTTAGGTAATTACTCGCATTCCGAGGTACCACTGTATTTCCTTACTTCATCCCGTTCTCAACAATATGCAAGATACGTTTTATAGTGGCTTAACGTATATATCAAGACAGCCACATGCACCTGCAACTCCCTCCTTCCCCCCCACTTCTGCACACCTGGTCGACCTGCCAACTGCTGCTCCCAGCCAAACTAGCAACTTGCGGCCGTCCTGCGTTCTCATTGGCCGCCAACCAACACACCACTCCCGCTCCACGCCAATCACAATCATCACCAGTCATTGTTGGAGTCCCTTGCAGCTCTGCCAGCCACAATATATCTTGTGCTCCTGCTGTGAACACCTAATTTGACCCACCTCGTGTGATCAAATAGAGGTTTATAACTAGCGCATATATTCCCAGCACCATTTATCTTTGTTAACGTAACCAGTTCCCCCCTTTTCAATTTGTTATATATATTTTTACGTGTTTTACTTTTACATTATTTTAAATGCCAAGGAATTGTCTTTATTTTATTTTGTTTTCTAGATTAAGTAAAGTGCATTTTTTATATTTTGTGTTTTCGTGTATCTTACCTTACCACAGATTATCAGACAAGCAGTCACTCTTTTTTTTTTTTCCTTTTTTTTTATAACTTAAATGTATGTGGCCCAGCATTGACATCTGCTATTTGGAAGACTACCGACCACCATTTCCAACACGTTACCGTCACAATACCCCGGGGTCTGTGTAGTTGTGATACATTGTTCTGGTGATATAATTTCCATTGATTATGTGAATGCCATTCCCATGTGTTTCATTTGCATGTACTGTGTTGTGTGGTGAGTCAGTAGATGTGATTGCTGACTGACTGCCTAATGATGTCATTAGCATGTGGGGCATGCTGAAGGCATCATTATGTTGCAGGTTTGTGCAGTGTTGTTATCAGGTATACAATATTACTGCCCTAGGAGCTGTGTTGAGGGTTTAATTGGCCTCAATGATTATTCAGGGGAATTCACAGTACTTAATGAGAGCAGGCAATTGATTTGTTAATTGCCTTGCTGAGGTAAGTGTGTGCTCACAGTAGTCCTTTGCCCCAAGATTAGAGGGGGCAGTAACATTGGTATACTCTTGTTGTTGCCAAACCGTGTGTCATTACTGTATGGGTACAGTAATTAACGAGTTGCAGTAGCCGCAACCGTATGTGGGCGGTGCATTTATGTTGTTATGCATGCCACTGTAGTGTAACCTATGTAACACTGGGGGTTACTTTGTTTCTTTAAGTTGTGTTGAGGACTTAAGGATTCAGTGAGTTAATTAAAGGGGTAATTAACTGGTAAAGGGGTGCACATTTATTGTTGAGTGAGTGAGAGTTGTTATAGGAGAACAGTGTTGAGCTTGTGTGAGATACGTTTCGGGTGCAATTAATTGTCCGTGTGACAACTAATTGACCACTCTAGCTAATTGTGTAATTAGCATTCTCATCATGAATTCACGTAGTGGGAGAGGATCTGTCAGAGTCTGTCAGTACTTGTGTTAACGTAATTTGCTCGGGACTAATTACCTTTCGGAGGTATAGCAATTAGTGGCTCATGTTAATTTGTGGAGTAATTAACGTCTGGAGTCTTGAGGACTCAGGTGACTCGGTAAAGCGAGGTCATGGAGCTAGCATAATTCGTTATATTAATCATATCCTGTCTGGTGACAGTGGATTAAGATGCACTCTTGTTAATTAGGGAAGTAATTAACTCTTCTCCCGTGAATTCACAGTGTTTGATGAGACCTGCTTAGGCAGTGCGGAGTGAGACGTATTTATGTATGATTAATTATCGGTCCTGGTGACAGTTAATTATTTGCTCAGGGTTAACTAGGGTAATTAACACTCATTAAAGTAATTTGTTGACACAGACTGTTGAGAAGCTACCAAGTTTGGGTAGGCTTAGTTAACGTAACTCAATTGGGATTTAATTAGTGGTCCGTTTGACCTTAATTAAAATTACTCACTGAATACTTGCAAGGAGTCAAGTGTGATGTACTGTAAGAGTCTTGAGTTATTGTTAACAAGATGACTTGTGTTTTAAGAGAGACAAGTATTGATGATTAACGTAGAGTACCATCATGTTGTTGTCTAGTGAGAGACAATTGTTTGTGATTAAAGTAGTACTTTGTTGCTCACTGCTGTGATCAGTCAATTAACGTAATTAATCACATAATCAATGTTGTAATTGATTAAGGCAATTTCTTTTGGTTATCGTCTGGTGACGAGAGTAGAGTAACTGGTGGAAGCCTGGCGGTTTGCTCCCGCTTTTCCTTTTTCTATTGGACTCATGCTTAACTGCTGTGAGCAGCCTTTAAACTTGTAGTCCACCTCCTAAGGGAGGTAGGCGTAGAAAAAATCTCACAGGGGGTTCTTCCCATATAGTCCGGATAATCGAGTAGAGACAGTACTGAGTGAGCAACCAAGGCTTGGTGCATGTAGCATGAGCTAACAGCACTGCTGTTCAGCTTGTGACCACAGCATCGCCTAAAAATGTCAAAATATATATGTAACTGGTATTATTCAGCCATGATAGTATTACAGAAGAGTCTGACTTTGATAAAGACTTTGTACAATGTTCAGATATCAGCGAATCAATGCTGTTCAAGATGTTCACAGCACTAGCAACAGCACACTGCCATTATTTCGTCCATCTAAGAATCTTCAAACGACTTCTCCTTTTCCTTTATAAAATAAACTTGTGGAAAATTATTCATTTACAGGATTTAGTGACCAGGATTCTGATAATAGCATGATTGTGGTGAGAATTAGAGATGTGCGTAGTATTCTCCCAACATAGTCGTGACTTGCTTGTTCTCATCGATAACAAGCTGAATTTCCAGGGACACATTCTAAAAATATCAAAAAAGTTTCTAAAACTGTTGGCATTCTTTCTAAGATCAGATATTATGTACCTCGCCCTGCCCTGGTGACGCTCTATTACTCTCTCATCTATCCTTACCTGAATTATGGTATTTGTGTTTGGGGTTCTATTACACAAAATCATTTATGTCCTCCAACTACTCAACATAAAGTTGCTATTAGAACAATATCTAACTCATGAAAGGTAGGGGATTGAAAGCCGTACCCTAGAGTATCGCTAACAACACCGGCTCTTATTTTCTTATAAATAATGGAAGTGCAAGGATCTATATAGCAATAATCATAAGTACTAACTACATGGGATAAGGAATACACCTTGGGGTACAATTTTACAAGTTTTGTTTAATATAATACCAGATTTCCTCACACTCATTAGAACAGGGATGGGGGGGATGGGGTGTACTTGGATCCACCACAAAATTGATACAAGACAAAAAAAAAGGGGGGGGGGATGGGGTGTACTTGGATCCACCACAGGATTCATACAAGACAAAAAAAGGGGGGGGGATGGGGTATACTTGGATCTACCACAGGATTCATACAAGACAAAAAGGGGGGGAGGAGGTTCCTTCCCACCAACACACACCTCAGGCGACCACTGGCGCAAGGGACCACACACAAGACTTCGTGACAACCCATCAACATGGGTTCAGGGAGGGTAAATCTTGCCTTACAGGCTTGATAGAATTCTACAATCAGGTGACTGACAAAGATTAAGCAAGAAAGAGAAGGATGGGTGGACTGCATTTTTTTGGACTGTCGGAAAGCCTTTGACACAGTACCCCATAAAAGGTTGATGCATAAGCTGGAGAAACAAGCAGGAGTAACTGGTAGGGCACTCCAGTGGATAAGGGAGTACCTAAGCAATAGGAAGCAGAGAGTTACAGTGAGGGATGAGACCTCAGAATGGCATGAAGTCACCAGTGGAGTCCCACAGGGCTCTGTACTTGGACCTATCCTGTTTCTGATATACGTAAATGATCTCCCAGAGGGTATAGACTCATTCCTCTCAATGTTTGCTGACGACGCCAAAATTATGAGAAGGATTAAGACAGAGGAGGACAGCTTGAGGCTTCAAGAAGACCTGGACAAGCTGCAGGAATGGTCAAACACATGGCTGTTAGAGTTTAACCCAAGCAAATGTAATGTAATGAAGATAGGGGTAGGAAGCAGGAGGCCAGATACAAGGTATCATTTGAGAGATGAAATACTTCAAGAGTCAGAGAGAGAGAAAGACCTGCGGGTTGATATCACGCCAGACCTGTCCCCTGAAGCTCATATCAAGAGGATAACATCAGCAGTATATGCCAGGTTGGCTAACATAAGAATGGCCTTTAGAAACTTGTGTAAAGAATCTTTCAGAACATTATATACCACATATGTCAGACCAATCCTGGAGTATGCGGCTCCAGCATGGAGTCCATATCTAGTCAAGCATAAGACTAAACTGGAAAAGGTTCAAAGGTTTGCCACCAGACTAGTACCCAAGCTGAGAGGTATGAGCTACGAGGAGAGACTACGGGAATTAAACCTCACTTCGTTGGAAGACAGAAGAGTTAGGGGGGACATGATCACCACATTCAAGATTCTCAAGGGAATCGACAGGGTTGATAAAGACAGGCTATTTAACACAAGGGGCATACGCACTAGGGGACACAGGTGGAAACTGAGTGCCCAAATGAGCCACAGAGATATTAGAAAGAACTTTTTTAGTGTCAAGAGTGGTTGACAAATGTAATGCATTAGGAAGTAATGTGGTGGAGGCTGACTCCATACACAGTTTCAAGTAATTACCTATGTGTAATTACCTAAGTGTAGTTACAGAATGAGAGCTACGCTCGAGGTGTCCCGTCTTCCCAGCACTCTGTCATATAACGCTTTGAAACTACTGACGGTCTTGGCCTCCACCACCTTCTCCCCTAACTTGTTCCAACCGTCTACCACTCTGTTTGCGAAAGTGAATTTTCTTATATTTCTTCGGCATCTGTGTTTAGCTAGTTTATATCTATGGCCTCTTGTTCTTAAAGTTCCAGGTCTCAGGAAATCTTCCCTATCGATTTTATCAATTCCTATTATTTTGTATGTAGTGATCATATCATCTCTTTTTCTTCTGTCTTCTAGTTTTGGCATATTTAATGCCTCTAACCTCTCCTCGTAGCTCTTGCCCTTCAGTTCTGGGAGCCACTTAGTAGCATGTCTTTGCACCTTAATTCAGTTGAAAACTGAGGTGTCTTTGCACCTCAGTTTTCTCACCTTAATTCTCTTGCTACATTGCTCGTTTTGGTATCATTGTGCTCACAATAGAATTCCCTACAGGGGTATATGCATATAAGGTCCAACAGCCAAGCTTGACTCCCCACAGCAAAGCCTAAAATCGGCAAAAGTTACCCGTGAGCGTACAAAATCAGTAAAGTGTGTATACTCGTTTCAGTTTTCTCACCTTAATTTTTGTGCTACGTTGTTTGTTTGCAATTAATCAATTGCAATCAATGTGTTTGCAATTAAATTCCCTGCAAGTGTATATGCATATATTGTCCAAAAGCCCAGCGTGATGTCATGCAGTGTACTGGCCACCATACAAGTGTATAGTGCCTACTATGTTGTCTCCCAGCATCGTCTGTTGGATGCTGTGTGACTTCTCATGCAGTGTTTTGTTGTCACTATGTTGTTTGGAGATCATACCAGCTTAGTTGTACAGTTATGGTGAATAAAACATGTAGATACTTACATATAATGTGTGTTTTGAGTGTAATAACAGCAAAAGGAGTATGTTGGGAGAAGCCATTTTGGTGAGGGAGGTAGCGTTGTCGGCTGACTGCTGTGTGACTTGTCATGCAGTGTACTGGCCACCATACAAGTGTATAGTGGCCACTATGCTGTTTGGACACCATATCATGTTATTTGTATTGTTACGGTGAATGAAACATGTAGATACTTATATATAACGTGTGAATATAGTGTAATAAAACCACAAACAGTATTGTGGGAGGAGTAATGTTGGTGAGTTATGTGTTGGAGTGAGGGAGAACTGGCTGGGTGTGGCAGCCCACTCTGCTTTTTGGGCTCACAATACAACTTAGTGGTTCATTGTGGTGAACACACATGTAGATAGGTATATACAATGTGTGTACATAGTGTAATAACAGCAGGAACATTGATTGATCAAAGAATATAATATATGTCACGTATATGAGCCCCCATAATTTTGAGAATACAGATTTTCCACACACTGAACTATATAATTCCAGAAATTACACATTTTTAAATAATATTTCAGCAAAAAAAAATGAGAAGAAAAGAATGAGAAACATCAAAATAATTGTGAAACATTATATTCGTGGTTACTGCCGCCCCCTGGGGTGGAGGGTCTGGAATGACCCCGAGTGCTCCATTGCTCAGTGCCCATTATTTGCTCAACTTCCCAGCTCCATCACGTCTAAAGTTTGTCACATACAATATTTTTGTTTAGTTTCCCATGATCAGAGATTATTTTCTCTTCTTTTATTTTAACAATAAAAGAAGAGAAAATAATTATTTGGAAAAAACTGTATTTTTGGCACACCACGGAGGGTAGTCGTATTTTAATGCAGAGCAGTGCAGTGGTTAAGCCCATATGTCTGGCAGAGCCAAACGAAAGAGTCAGCATCAACAGTCCATTCCACGACATGGGAATGAACCAAGCCAGGCCATCCACCAGGACATTGAGCACTCCCCGGAAATGAACTGCACAGATAGCCAAACCCCGATAATCCAGCAGACAAGCAACTCAAGAGCAACCAGCCCCAAAGAGGTAAGGACTGAAGGGAACCCCCACAGTTCAGGCAATGAACCACCGGAGAACAGTCTGAATGGAGCCGGATGGTTGAACCCTGAGCAACCCAAACTCTTCGAAGTGACAGCCAACCCGCCACAAACACCCGCACCATACTGTGAGCCCGACAGGAGGACAGACCCCACCGCCCCCGAAAAACCTGAAGAAGAAGCCGGCGATGTAGCAACCGAGACAAGACCCACAGAGGTCAAACCCAGCAATAACGAGAGAGGCCAAGAGAGGGGGAAGGGGTGTCCCCTAAGGAACCAGAACAGACACAGAAAAACCGACCAAAGCAGGCAAACCAGCACGGCAAATGTCAGACTCCCGCACAACTGCTCAAGCAACCACGGAGTGACCCGGGACCACCCCACCTCCAGAAACAGCGGAAGGTGGGACCGCAGCCACAGAAACGCCTCCGGAGGGAGAGACATGGACGCAGTCCGAGAGTCCCAAACAAGACCCAGCCAAGTCTAAACCTGGAACGGAACCAGATGGGTTTCTCTCAAGTTCACCAGGAACCCGGACCCGGCGAGCTAGAGTTAGCTGGACGCCCAACCATGAACCTAACCAGACCCCTGAACATCGAAGGAATGGGAACGCGCCAACACGCGCATCTCTGAGGTCCAGGGACTCCATCCAGGCACTTGGCTCCAACAAATACCGGACCTGAGATGGAGCAGTCATCCAAAAGGAGGGGCAAGGAATCCATTGGTTCAGATGGGACAGGTCCAGAATGAACCACAGATACGCAGTCTCGTTTCGGCTCTGGAACAAGCAGGAAACCTACCTGAGGGAGGGGTTGTGTCAACCACTCCCAAGCGCACCCACTTCAAGATGACCCAATGGAGCACATGGAAAGAAGCCACCCCGTTAGCCCCAAACCCCCCAAGAGGAGGAGGAGCCACCCAACATCACCACAAGCCGGAGGACATGACCTGAATGCCCATGAATCATGAGACCAGGTGTGAGCAAACAGAGCAAACCTCCTACCCCATTGCCCTGTCAACAGGGCAACCTGCAAAAAGACCTGCGCCTCCGATTTTTTTTTAAATAAAATAACAAAAAGAAAAGAAAAGAAAAAAGAAAAGCAAGAAGCAGACTAGCGAGCAGAACAAGCACCGCACCGGCCAGACGAAGAAGGCACTGGAGAACGCATCAGCACAAAAGCTGCACAAAGGGCCCACATTGACATACAGAAGGTAAAGCCCCGAAACAACCACAAAACACGTGCCAAGACCCAAGTCTGCAGTCTGCAACCAGGAAAACCCTGAACTCCGGAAGAGGAAAGACCGGGGCACACAAGTGGTAACCAAGCCTCCAGAACCCCCCATAGGGGACCCAAGAGGAAGAAAACCTCTGGAATGAAACCAAAGAGCCCAAAGGATTCCGGAATCAAACCTGGGGGAGGGGGGGGGAGCCCAAACCACCACATTTGCCAGTGGAAAACACACCACAGAATGGAAGGGCAAAACACAATACCGAGACTGAAACCCTTGGCTAAACAGCCAGAAAGACTGAAAACCGAGGGACAAAAGGCGTGGGAGCAAGCAAAGCAAACGGCCCAGGACACTGGGCTTAAAAACCCAGGGGCCAGACCCAAACACGGACAGAAAACATAAAACCCGATGAAAAACTAACACCCAAGTGTTCCCAGAGGAACAAAAGAAGGGGAGAACACCCTAGAAGAAAGAACAAAACAGAGAAACGGTAAACAAACAAACCGCAGCGGCGTCCTGTCAGCCAGTTAAGGAAGCAACCCGCAAAAAAGAAAATAGTCACCCAAAAACAAAGATGCGGCTGATGCAAGAGAGCCAAAATCACACCAGCAAATGTGGGAAAATAAAACAGATGAGAGGGCCGAAAAAAACCTGCCCAGAAGACACAAAGCCCAAGCAGGGGCAAACAGCCCCAGGAACTGCTAGCAGGCTTCCCCACAGCCCCGGGAACACACAACAATGGCCCCAGTGCTGTCCTCCACACCCTTCACCACTGGAAAAAAAAGGCAGAGTCTAGGGAAAAGGCAGCAAAGAAGGGGACTGCTGGTAGGACCCAGAAATCTCGGCAGGAGGAGCAGGCTCAAATGCTTCCGTCCCCAACCTGAATGGGCCAGCCCCCAAAGCCGTCCAATTCTCATCACCAACTAAACCCCGCCCTGACCCCGAAACCCTCAGATGATTTGAAGTCAGGAACAGGGGGGAGAGGAGGGGGGGAGAAGGGTAAACAATGCCTAACCAAAATGGGGCAGCCTCAGGGCATCAGGGTGGGCAACCAACCTAGTGCATTACAGCAACCTAAACCTAGCACACAACGTGGATGCCTCCTGTACCCGAATATCAATGTCAACTGAATGGATAATTGGAGAACATGCAGAGAATACGACTCGCAAGACTCTGGGTCAAAGGTATCAGTGACCCAACAGACAGCATGACGGAGGCAAAAGCAGCAACTGTCACCCTGAGACAAGGACACACAGTAATCTTCAAACTTGCACAAGGCAAGCTAGAACTCTGAAGATGCATCCATAGGTCCACCAAGCCCCGACTGGGTTTTCAAGCACCCATAGCTGACTGCTACAGGAAGCCCATGCAAGGTGTTACTAGCTGGTTAGACTCAAGAGCTAACAAGGGATATCACAATGCTGAAACCCCTGCGACGTGTATAATCTCAGAGGCCTAGCAAAGGGCCACCAAATTATTATAATTGGTCCAATAGCCACACCAGGCAGACCCCCCCCCCCCTAAATAAAAACACGGCAAATGTACAACGTCCCCAGAGGAAACAGGAACCGGCCGCTGCATAGGTAGCTGGCTGTGCAACACCTTGATGCCCCAACCACCAACAATACCATTCACTACCCAAGACCAAACAAGGGCCATGAAACCTCAGCTGGCTCCAAGGGCAAGGTAGATGCCAAGCAGCAAGAACCCCTAAGGAAATGGTGTCCCGAATGCACCAGGGAAATGAAGCCTGACACACAAGGCTAGTGCCCATAGGGCACTTAGTGAAGGCTGCCCTAAGCGCATGCAGCCTTGTAACACTAAGTACAACTGGCCACCACATCATGAACAGCAGAGAACTAAGGCAAAACACTGCATAGGAAATCGAGGCCAGAAATGACGACCACCCTGGATTGCATTAGCTGACAAACTGGAATGGCAAGGCCGCCCTGGAGTGGGGGTTCGGGGCTCCCCTCCGGGGAGGATGGGGGCGGGCACTGCGTGGACGAGCAACGTGGCAGTGGAGTGTGATGTTTGCGTGTTTCCTTGGGATTGGAGGGAGCTCTGCCTCTGTCTGGTTTTCGGTTGCAATTTTCTTACTATGTGGGGTCTGTTTTGTTATGCCTACCTTTCTGGGTTCCTAACACTGGTCAGTGGCAGATAAGGAAAACCCCTAACACAAGGGGTTTCCCCAGGGCCACTGCTCCCGGTGCCTCTCTGAGGGGGGGGGAGGGCCAGGTTCTGGCTCGTGGTCCCTGGCATACTAAATTCCTATGACTAATACCCTGGACTACTGAATTGCGTATTAGTGCAATAGCTCAGGGAGCTGAAGAGGCTCCCCCACAGAAAATCATGGCAAAAGCATTAAAAATATTGCCCCAAACGCAATGCGTGCTAGTGGCTGTACATGAATGTAAGAACTCTTGTATATATAAATAAAAAAATAAAATAAATAAATATTAAGAAAAATAATGCATTAAATGTATCCAGTTACAACTTCGTGCAAAACATGCGGGGGCTAGGCTGAACTTTGATTCCTGGTTACGATATTATAACATCCATAAGAACTGCTTCGTGCATGCCATGCATCATGGTATGGAGATCTCATCTTCAGAAAGACAACTTCATTAGAGAACTTAAACACCGGGCAACAAAAATAACTCTAGAAGTAAGTCTAACTCATACCAGGACAGGTTGAGTGCCAACTTAACAACACTGCAAACCAGACATGGTAGGACTGCTCTTATCGAAACACTCAAAATACTGACCAATTTGAAGGATGTTGATCTGGATGTTTTCAAAAGGTCAGATTAAATGCAAACAAGGAGCAACAGCTTCAAGCTCAACAAGCTTGAGGCTGTTGTAATTTCTGCTGTTCCATTCAACATGTAATTACTGTAATGTCATTCTTTTTTCTACTTCAGTTCAATTTCAAAAGGAACATGTAATTAATGTAATACTTTTTTCTACTTCAGTTCAATTTCATACTTTTGATCTGAAATAGCTTTAAGTTTTAGTTTTCAATCTTTTTTCTCACATCTTGCCCAAGATGCTGTACATATTAGTGGCTTTAGGCATAGTATAGTATATAGTAAGCCACAATGTCTGACTGTAAACAGATGCTTTTTCACCCACAGGGTTATAAACCCATGAAACTGCCTACCCACCAAAGCCATAAATACCCAAAATCGGCTAAACTTTAAAATCCAGCTTGAGAAAATCATCAGGACATATGGGGAGGAATATGATAAGCAACCGGCTTCCTGTCCTTATCGAGGCCACTAATGTTAGTGGTTCTCAGATAAATTCAGGTAAATATAAACCTTGTTGTTATTATTTTATATTTTGGCTGGGATACCTGCATTTTGTCATCTGTTATCAATAGCAACCTGTGCCTCAAATGGTTAAATAAATATTTCATATATTTTTGTCTTTTGGCACCAAAGTAGCAAGCTAGGGAGGCTAACATTCTGCTAGGTAGTGCTCCTTGTAAGTCTTTGTGATGCCAAGGAATGGAATTGAGGTTTAATGCTTTCTGTGGACTGAGTTGGATAATATTTTAGTTCTTCCTTGTACCGTTATGACCAAATCAAGCTCACTAAAAAAGTTCCCATGGCAATCAGAATATCTCCATGTCTGACTCCTTATTACACCTCCAACTAAGATCATAGAAGCTTACGTTGTGAAATGTCCCCCAGCCTGACTCCATATTACAGCTCTAACTGAGACAGTGGAAGCTTGCCTTGTGAAACAGCAATGATAAATTCATTCAGAAAGGCACTTTTCATATATACTTGAAGACATTTTTTGGACAAAAAAAGAAAAAGAAAATAAGAAAAAATTAATATACTTACAATGCCATGGTTGATTAAAGGATGGCACGTTAACACAAGTTGAAACTTGAGCAAATGATTCTTGACCTCCAGTTCTGAGCAGTCTTGCAGCTATTTACTTCGTTGATTACACCAACTATGACACCCATTACCTGTCAATTATAAGTTTATCAGACATGAATAATATATAACACGCTGCTGCCGCCAGTACACGC
Organism: Procambarus virginalis; assembly: GCA_020271785.1. Classification (NCBI taxonomy): domain Eukaryota; kingdom Metazoa; phylum Arthropoda; class Malacostraca; order Decapoda; family Cambaridae; genus Procambarus; species Procambarus virginalis. The sequence goes on from WNGS01109749.1 coordinate 1,738,091, forward strand.
TATCTACGCTCCTCACTCCACGCTGTATTTCAGCCCTTAAACTACCACCAGATGATGTAGACCACCACCCACAAGGCAGCTAAGTACGTGGAGTCCAAGCATGTCATAGCACAATCAAAGTAACCAACCCAAATTGACTCATTCTGACGCAAACTAAATTCAAAACAATCCTCTCTTGTGTGATTACCAGTGCCCGCCTCTGCCCACCACCGCGCTGCCTGCCGCAAGTTTCCACCACAACAAATACTCCAGTCATCCTCTACCTATCATGTCTCCCAGGAACAATACTGTACAGGCAAATAAGATCAACAAAGCCCCTAACAAGGCATCCATCCCGACAAATACTGACAGTCATCGTGTTTCTCCCTCTGGAAGCTCTGAGACCTGTGGTGGCGGTGCTGCCTTCCCCTCCACCCCATTGAGCCAGGGAGCGGTGTCCTCTCAATCCTCTTCTACCACTCTCACATCACTGTTTACGAGATTCAAGCGTGCTTCTGGTCCCTCACCGGATTTCCCTAACTGGGCTGATAATCAGTGGTTCAAAAAGTTGTGCTCAGTCCTTGAGGCTCAAAATACGATCATCTTGAGTCTTCAATCCGAAAATCAAGCAAACTGTTCGAACCTCCATCAACAACAACAAGAAATAACCCTTCTCCAGGAGGATATTAGAAACTTACAGGCTAGCCGAGATCAACTCCAGCATGATTTGAATGGTCTCTGTGAGGAAAACATTCGTCTGAAATCTGATGAAGCCATAAAAAAACAAGAGGAAGCTCTCAGCAAAATAACTGAATGTATCAATACATTATCCGCCCAACGTTCCGTCACCCAGGATGAACAGGATCAGCAAAAGCTGCTTGACTCTGTAGTTGTGTCGTCCCAAGCTATTCCTGTGGAAAGCGAAGGTGAAAAGTGTGTTGAAATTATTCAGGATCTTTTAAAAAATGAATTGCGTGTCTCTCTAAGCAAAACAGACATTATTGCTGCCTACAGAGTAGGCAAAACGAACCCATCAGGACAAAACCAGCAGAAAATTCACCTCAAGCTGGCCTACCAGTCCACGAAATCTCATCTTATCCAAACAGCTGCATCCCAACGACAGGGAATCTACATCAACGAGTGCTTGACTAGAAAAAGACAGCAACTCCTCTACTGCCTGCGTCAAATCCGTCATCAAAATCCAGACGCGATTCATCAGTGCTTCGTTAGAGATGGCTTGATTAAAGTTAGGAAAACATCAACAGGTAAAATGTTTACAATTGCTAATGAGGATAACCTCAACGCTTTCCTAAACCAATGTGGTTTGTCTCACCCTATTATCACTCCCAATGAGTCGACATAATTAACCCCCTTGTCACCTAGTGCGGGCTAGGTATCCTAATTTCTCTTTGTTTCACTTTTTTAATTAATTTTTAATTTACCTTTTACTAGTCATTTTCTGGACATAATTAACCGAGTGCTTTAATATTTCTTCAGGTCTTTTCAAGTATACGGTCATGACTAAACTACTTTTAGTTAATAATCTTTAGCTTAAATTTGCCTATGTTTTCTTATTTAACTTTTTTCTTTGTTTTCATTTATTACCAAGGTTGCCTAGCCTCGCCATACTCTCTTACTCCATTGTACCCCTGGCTTTGCCTGTGTCAATTATGCAAATTATTACTTACAGTGTACCTGAGAGTACCTGTAAGCCCCTTGTAAGCTACCTCACTTTTTCTTTTTTTTATTCATTTTGTTTGTGTTTTGTATAGACTTTTATATATATTTTTTCCCCTTTTATATCATAATTCTATTTTGTAATTTGCCATTCTTGCCTTGTTTTCCTGTAACCAGCCTTTTTATGCAGGCAAGTTTAGACCCTGAACTAAACCTCTTATCCACTATCTATGACAATAATCACTTTAATGATCTGAACTGCAGATATTTTACAGCACATGATGTAAACAATGTATTAACACATAATCACAATATCTCTGTAATCAACTTAAATGTTAGATCCTTAGGTAAACACTTCAATGATGTTAGTGCCTTGATTGAAACTATTGACAACAAATTCACTTTTATTATACTTACTGAAACGTGGTTGAAAGAGGATACTACTCAACTCTTTAACATGCCTAACTACTCGGCAATTCACAACTGTCGTCAAATTCAGAGAGGTGGTGGTACTGCTCTTTACTACCACCATGAACTAACATGCTTAAAAGTAATTAGAACTAGAGACTGCTGTGGGGAGTATATCTTCGCCAGTTTCAGAGTCAAGGGTGCCGAGTCTATCCTGTCTGTGGGTGCAGCCTATAGAATTCCTAACACTGATGTGTCCGAATTCAATTCAAACCTTAGTAATCTAATACTCGATAACAGACTGAACAAAAACCATCTAATTATCGCAGGGGACTTTAATATTGACCTCTGCGAGCCTGAGCACCCTACTGCTGTTAGCTTCGTCAACTGTATGAATTCCTGTTTCCTCATACCCTTAATCACTTAGACCTACTAGAATCACTGATAGTACTGCCATGACTCTAGATCACATCTGGACCAACATAACCTCTCTGCTTACTTCAGGTATAATCACCGATAGCACTACAGACCATTACCCCACATTTCTCTTAACTAACATTAACAAACCACCTCTAGAGTCAAGGAAGATAAGTTTTAGGCTGCACAATGAATCTGCTATAGACAATTTTATAACTGCTGCTGATAATGTCAACTGGGAGTCCGAGTTAGGTAACATAGGGGACATCAACCTAGCAGTGCAATCTTTTCTTCAAAAAACTCTTAGCCTTTATAACACCCACTGTCCTATGCTTACAAAACAAGTCACTACCAAAAAGGCTTAACAATCCCTGGCTTACAAAGGGAATACTTAAATCCATTAATAAAAAGCATGACCTTGAGAAGAAGTATAGGTTAGGAACCGTCTCCAAAGAATTCTCAAAGAATTACTCGTTACTGCTATCTAAGATAATTAGACGAGCCAAAACTAAATACTACGAAGATAAATTTATCCAAATAAAGAGCAACATTAAAAAAAACTTGGAGAACAATTTCACAAATATTGGGATCAAAGAAGATTTTAAACAACAAACCAACACTCCTGTCCAATAACAATGGTCAGCTTTCAGCCTCTGATTCTGCTATTGAGTTCAATAGGTTCTTCTCTTCCATTGGGTCATCCCTTGCAAATGATATTCCATCTTCCAGTAGATGTTAAGGACTATCTTACAGGTAACTATCCACAGTCTCTGTACCTAAAACCTACTAATTCCACTGACGTCAATGAGATAATCCTTTCCCTTAAAACCAAGTCTAGTGCCCTTGAGGAGATACCAACATTAATTTACAAAAAAGCCTCCAGATCCTTAGCCCCTGCAATTGCATTGCTCTTCAACAAGTCACTTGAACTCCAAACCTTTCCAGATATTCTAAAAAAAGCGAGAGTAACCCCTGTCCACAAATGTGGTGATCTCACAGATGTTAACAACTACAGACCTATTTCAATCCTGCCTAACTTATCAAAAATTTTGAAAAACTAATCTACAAGCAGCTTTACTCTTATCTAGCCAAGCACAAAATACTTAGCTCTTGCCAATATGGCTTCAGACCCAAAAAAAAGCACTAACGATGCACTTATTAGTATGATTAACTTAATTCATGCAGCTCTTGATAAAAATGAGTTCCCTGTTGGGTTATTTGTGGACCTGTGTAAGGCTTTCAACCACCAAAACCTTCTTCTTAAATTACATCATTATGGAGTCGGAGGACACTCCCTGCAATACCTCAAATCTTACCTTACTGACAGGCTCCAGTATGTTTCTGTGAACAATTCAATTTCTCCCACCCTACCCATCAACATTGGTGTTCCTCAGGGCAGCATACTTGGCCCTCTCCTCTTTCTCATCTTCATTAATGACCTTCCAAATGCCTCCCAACACCTCAAACCTATTCTATTTGCTGACGACACAACCTTCATTTACTCCAGTCCTGACCCCTTGCTCTAAATGCCACAGTAAATACTGAGCTAAATAAAGTCCATCTTTGGCTAACTGCCAACAAACTCACCCTAACATGACAAAACTTTCTATATTCTGTTTGGCAATAAATCCTCTAATCAATAAATCTCAAATAAACAATACCCAAATTGTAACAAATTAGATGAAATTCCTTGGCGTTCTCATTGACCACAAGCTGAATTTTNACCCCTCCTTCAGTTCTGAAAAGGCCTCTTCCTTGAGCACTTTCTTCGCACTCCCGCTCTATTTCCATCTTTACCGATGGTCTAAGTCTGCGGACGGTGTGGGCTACTCTGTTGTTTTTCCTGACCGTACTTAATGTGTCGCCTCCCTTCGGAGGCTAGCGTCTTTACGGGGAAATTTATGCTATTCTCTATGCTCTCCGTCTCTTGCTTTTCATTCTCATTCCTCCTTGTGGTTGTCGTGACTCTCGTAGTGCCCTAATGGCTCTTGGTCCTTTAATCCTGTCCCCAGTGGTCATCGAGATTCAGCAATGGCTGTTTCTTATTTTAGCAAGTTTAAATCGGTAGAGTTTTGCGGGTTCCCAGCCATATTGGGGTTTCTTTGAATGAGCGTGCAGATGCTGCCGCTAAGGATGCCATCCGTTCTTGTCCCATCTCCCGTAAGGGTCTTCCTTATTCTGACTTTTATCCGGTTATTCATTCCTCTATCCTTGCCCGGTGGCAGAGTTGTTGGTCCTCTGTGGTTGGTAACAAACTGCGTACTCTCAAACGTAGTGGTCCCCGTGGCTCCTCCTACCCCGTAATCGGCGGTGGGAAACTGCTTTAGCACGGCTGGGGTTGGCCATACTCGCTTAACCCACGGTCACTTAATGGAGGCCGCCCTGCTCCTGGTTGTCCGAATTGCGTTGTCCTCTTACGGTTATGCATATCCTTGTTGAATGTCCTGCCTTCCAGGACGAGCGTGTTGTTGCTTTCCGACCGTCCCCTCGCAGTCACTGTTTCCCTCGATAGAATTCTAGGTGAACGATACTTTTGATATCGTTCGCCTTATGCGTTTTTGTTCTCGTATTGGCTTTCTAGTAATATTTAGCGCCCTCTGATTTATTTCGCACTTTGATGGTGCTACATAGCTTCCCGGTTTGGTGCCTTCTTTGATAATTAAATTACATTACATTGGTTGTAAACTGATAAACAGGTTGTATTTTGGAGTTTGTTTTTAGCTGGTGTGCTGTGAAATACTTGCAATAATGATGATCAATGTGAGGTTGGTGTAGATATGAGACAGAAGATTTTGATCAGGATCAATATCAGTGTGCATAGAGATGCAGAGGGATCACGATACAAGATACATGATATAGCAAAACACAAGAATAAAAGCAAATACAATAAAATAGTAACAATTAGAAGTAAAATAGAGATCCAATAGATAGCCAGGAAGGACACAGAAGTTAGATAAAATAAAAAAAAACAAAAATCAGTAGAGACTGACAATATAAAGTAAAATAAAAAATAATAAGAAAAATAATAATCATAAAGTAAAATGAACTTGAGGATAATTAGCTTAGTAATGGTTAATTAAAATCCTATAGTTGGTATGAACCTAAGAAAACAAAGTGAGCTCAAATAGATAATTCCGAAAAAAAAAGAAAAATAAAGATATATATTATTTTATTTTTTATTTTTTATTTATTCATATACAAGAAGGTACATTGGGAATGTGAGAATATATAATATGGTAATTACAATCTTGTAAAGCCACTAGTACGCGCAGCGTTTCGGGCAGGTCCTTAATCTAAGAAAATTTTTAGTAGGTAAATACTAGCAAAAATTATAAAAAAGAAATGATAACAGTTACATGGCAAGAAAAGAAAAAAGAAAAGAAAAAAGATGATATATTACTCAGATATATGTATATCTGAGTAAATCTTGAATTTTACTCTAATATAAATCTAAGTGTAAAAATAAACAGGGTGAGAGTATATTAATGTGGAAGATTTTACTATGATACTGTGGTAGATGATATAAACAATTATACTATTACTTAATTCCAATAAATGATTACAAGAAACAAATACCAAGTTACTTTAAATATAACAGGGTAATAAGATCCCTAGGTTTAGTGACAAGGGGATTAACTAAGAACAAATAATTAAGAGTAAAAATACAGGCATAGATGACAAACAAAAAATAAAAATAAAAATAAAAATAAAAAACCTTTGGAAAGGAAAGGCAGAGCTTAAGTACACTTTGGTTGTATGTGAGACTACAAATTATGATCTGGTTATTCAGCTGATATCCCACAGTCAGCCAGGAAGGAAGTGAGGTGAGCCTCAGTGGTTATGACATAAGTTTTTCCAGAGTCAGTCTTCCTAGCTATTATTTTACCATCGCGCACAAAACAATGTTTAATAGCAGGGGATTTTTTGCAGATTCCACGTAGTTTATATAAGAGATTTTGTCTGAATCTGGTTAGACATTCGTTCACATAAACATTGGATTTCCCACCGACTGCAGCAGTGATAAGGTCAGACTTGCGGGAGCAGCTATCTAACTTCACACGTATCTTCCTGTTATTTGTGCCAGATGATTTCGTACCCACTCTATAAGCTGACTTGATGTCACTTGCTTCGATTGAATAATTCAGCTTAGTACGTCATATGATGTGATGGAGTACCGCCCAAGATTTGAATGACCAGCAGGGTAGAGGGGGCCCCCATATGCTGCCCAGAGGCTATACTAAACAGCTGCCATTTTGTAAAAAAAATGCAGCTCACGCTACCAACGCGTGGCAGGCCTTCATGCAGTTACCCAGCGGTCACCATTGCGAGCGCACGGCGAACACCTCCCGGGCACGCACCACCCAATCACTTACCCAAGAGCAAATAACCACTGAATTATTTTCTGATGGTGAGGAAAGTGATTTTGATGACTATGACAATGATAAGGACTACACACAATTGACCGATGATAGTAGCACAGACAGTGAAAATGAGATACAGCCTCCTCCCATGGCGAGGCCTACACGCTCATCTGTGCCTCCGCGCCCAGTGTCTACACCAATTCACCCACGACCACATAGTTCCTGTGCTTATTTAGAGTATGAGGAAAGTTTGGGTGACGAGTTAGAGGAAGGTGACTCATTTTCTGGTTTTAGTGAAGTGGAATCAGAGAATAGTGTTACCGAGCCTGTTGCTAGTACCAGTGGTGTTACCGGGCGAGAATTTGTTGCATCAGCAGCGTCTCGCCCAGCCAAGCGATACCGCATGGCACCATATAAAGAACCAAGACCCTCCTGTTCAAGTGCTTTCACCTCACGTTCACGTAGCAGCCGTACTTTGCGTAGATGGGCTTCAGCTCCTGGTCCACAGTGTGCATCGCTTCCTCGCCGTCATGCCCCGCCCCTGTTGCTTCTCGCAGGACACCAGGTGTGCTTGTATAGAGTGATTGTGACAATTTTATTCCTCTAACCCCTGCCTTTGACAGTAAAAACGTTAGGATTACAGAGCTTTTCCCTGATAATGGAGAGGACATGTGTAAATTGGATTATTTTACAGCATTCTATGATGAGCTGTTCATGGAATATATTGTACACCAAACGAACCTTCATGCGGCTCATCTCATTGGAAAAAGAGATAACACAATTGCAGCTTTGGAAAAACACCACTTTAGGTGAAATGTATGTATTTTTAGCAATATGTATGTTGATGAAGCATTGTGTCAAACACGCTATCACAGATTATTGGAGCAAAGACCAGACTATTCCAAGACCTTTCTTCGGGAAATATATGTCCCAAGACAGGTTTCAGATACTCTTCAGGTGTCTTCATTATGAAAGTAATGAGGATCGGACAGAGGATGATAGACTTTGGCGAGTCGGGCACTATATGAATGAAATGATGGGAAAGTTCAGAGATTTTTACGTACCAGCACAGAAGCTGGTGATTGACAAATCCCTTGTGCTTTTCAAAGGACGTGTTGCCTTCAAGCAGTATATTCCCCTCCAAACGAAACAGATTTGGAGTGAAATTCTTTGTTCTTTGTGACTGTGAAACAAGATACATGTTACACATGATTCTGTATTCTGCTAGCGATGTAGACATTCCCGTTAACGACCAACATGGTTTTTCAGATAGTGTGGTGAAGTCAATGATGGCACCAAGGGCCACATTTTATACACGGATAACTACTATACAAGTCCCTTGTTAGCTAGGTTCTTGATTGAAAATAGAACTGGATTGGTTGGCACAGTAAAGCCAGGAAGAAGGGGAAATGCCAGTGTTTGACAATAAACTTGAAGTTGGTGACAGCCAGCTAAGAAAATGTGATCAAATACTCTCAGTTAGGTGGAAAGACAAGAGAGAAGTGAACATGCTGACAACCGTTCATGATGGTACAATGGCAAACAGTTTGCAAGGTGAACCGAGTAACGCAAGAGCAAGTATATAAGCCAGATTGTGTTCTTGACTATAATATCAACATGCATTTGGTTGATAAATCTAACATGATGGTGGGCACTGTCGGGTGTGTGCAGAAAACATTGAAGTGGATGAAAAAGTGTTTTTCCATCTTGTTGACATAAGCATGCTGAACAGCTATAATATGTATCTGGTGAAAACTGGACGTAAACCATGTTTCCGTTCATTTGCTTTTACACTTGGGACACAGTTACAGTATTAGCAAAGATGTTCCTGGCATTCAACGACCCATTATGAACCCAGTGTTGCAGCATGCTGCTACACCCAGGGTTGCTCACATGGAGGCCTTTCAAACACACAGACTAAAACATTTCCCACCAGCTGGAAAGCGTGCAATAGGCCAACATGATTGCTTAGTTTGTAAAATAACAAAAAAGATAGATCAGAAACGTAAACTCGTGCAAACATGGTGTGAAGCGTGTGCAGTCTCTTTGTGTGCTGTCGACTGCTTCAACAACTACCACTCTCTCCAAGACTTCTAAATGTGCAATAATAGTGCAAAAAACTGTAAATAGTTCATGCATGTGTGTAAATATAATAATGAACAATGTGAATACATATTATATAGGTGTAATGGAAAACATTTGTGCGCACATGTGTATACTCGATGTATGCAACATTTATTGCCATTGACTATGATGTAATATTATATGCAACACAATTAGTGAATAATATTAGTGATAAAATACGCCTAGACACTGTAAATAATGCAGCAAAAATAAATTTGTGGCAACTATGGCTGCTTGAAAACTGCGCGCGACACCTCTGGGACGCACCTTTCATGAGCGAACATGCAGGTTGTGACGTCATCGCCCATATTGTTGGCTCAATTAAGTCATTGGTAAGTACAATTAAATTTTTTTTTCTCGTGGTCCTTGGTTGATACCTGGTTGATGGGGATCTGGCAGTTTTTTTTTTTTTTTTTTTTGTGATATATACAAGAGTTGTTACATTCTTGTACAGCCACTAGTACGCGTAGCGTTTCGGGCAGGACCCTGGAATACGATCCTCGCCGCGAAGAATCGTTTTTTCATCCAAGTACACATTTTACTGTTGCGTTAAACAGAGGCTACAGTTAAGGAATTGCACCCAGTAAATCCTCCCCGGCCAGGATACGAACCCATGACATAGCGCTCGCGGAACGCCAGGCGAGTGTCTTACCACTACACCACGGAGACTGTACCAAATCTTCTACTCCCCAAGCCTGGCCCGAGGCCAGGCTTGACTTGTGAGAGTTTGGTCCACCAGGCTGTTGCTTGGAGCGGCCCGCAGGCCCACATATCCACCACAGCCTGGTTGGTCCAGCACTCCTTGGAGGAAACAGTCTGGTTTCCACTTGAAGATGTCCACGGTTGTTCCTGTAATATTTTATGCTCGCTGGGAGGGTGTTGAACAACCGTGGACCTCTGCTGTTTATACAGTGTTCTCTGATTGTGCCTAAAGCACCCCTGCTCTTCACTGGTTCTATTCTGCATTTTCTTCCATATCGTTCACTCCAGTATGTCGTCATTTTACCGTGTAGATTTGGTACTTAGCCCTCCAGTATCTTCCACGTGTATATTATTTTATATCTCTCTTGTCTTCTTTCTAGTGAGTACATTTGGAGGGCTTTGAGACGATCCCAATAATTAAGGTGCTTTATCGTGTCTATGCGTGCCGTATATGTTTTCTGTATTCCCTCTATTTCTGCAATCTTTCCAGCTCTGACGGGGGAAATGAGTACTGAGCAGTACTCATGATGGGGCAGCACAAGTGACTTGAAGAGTACAACCATTGTGATGGGATCCCTGGATTTGAAAGTTCTCGTAATCCATCCGATCATTTTTCTGGCTGATGCAATATTTGCTTCGTTATGCTCCCTAAACATTAGGTCGTCAAGACATCATTATTCCCAAATCCTTTACATGCTGTTTTCCTACTATGGGTACATTTGATTTTGTTTTGTACCCTGTATTATGTTTAAGGTCCTCCTTTTTACCGTACCCTCAAACCGCGCATATCATATATAAATGATATCAGTGACAAAACCGAAATCGCGCACATCATTTATATATGATTTCGTGTCTAGCGCTATAATTTAAACGCCCCCCACGACTGATAGTTGCCAGATGCCACCTAGAAAAAAATCCAGCCCAACATTCTTGGGAGTGAGAGCGTCAGTATTGTGCCAGCCACCAAGGCTGGCGCACGCAGCACGAGCTCACAGCGCCGCTGTTCAGCTTGTGACCACAGCATCGCCTACAAATGCCAAAATATAAGTGATACTGCTATTATTTAGCAGTGATAGTATTACTGAAGCCCCCTGAATTTGATAAAGCTGACCAGGATTCTGATAACAGCTTGATTGTGGAGATATTTAGCGCTGTGCTCGATGGAGGGAGGAGTACGGCTGTGGAGGGAGGATTGTGGCGTTGTCTTCTGACTGTGTGTGGCCACCATTTATTGACTGCACTCACCATACCAGCTTAGTGGTTCGCTATGGTGAACACAAATGTAGATACTTACATATAACGTGTGTATAGTGTGAGATAACAGTGAGAGGAGTAGGTTGGGAGCCGCCATTTTGGTGAGAGAGGTGCGTCGTCTGCAGGAATTATCGTGTTGTTTACTGGTGACCACAATGGGTCTTTGGGCACCATACCAGCTTATTTGTACAAGTATGGTGAATAAAACAGGTAGATACTTATATATAATGTGTGTATATAGCATAATAACACCACAACCAATATTGTTGGAGGAGAAATATTAGTGCGTCTGGCCTTGAGGGTGGCCGCCGATCAGCTGACTGTGGAGTAGCTACGTCTTTGTACCTTAACTCACCACACAAGCTTAGATGTACAGTTATGGTGAACAAAACATGTAAATACGTATATATATATAACGTCTGTGTATAGTGAATAAATGCAAAAACAGTATTGTGGGAGGTAAATGAGGGTGATTGAGGTGGTGTTGAGGGAGGGCGTGGCAGCGAGTGGCTCGCTGGTGTGTGGCGGCCACTCCTCGTTGCTTTTTGACTCACAAGACCAACTTAGTAGTTCGTTATGGTGAACAAAACATGCAGATACTTATATATAACCTGTGTATATAGTGTAACAACAGCAAAACTATTTGTTTATTGTTTTATGAACATAATAATTGAATCACTTATATGCACACCATAATTTTGAGTACAGCGATGGTTCACACATTTTATAATATAAATATACCACAATTTACTGTATGGAATAATATTACTGCAAAAAAACTAAGAAAAAATCAATCAGAGACATTGAAATAATTAGGAAATAATATATTTGTGGCAACTGCCGTCTGACAGCTCGGGTGGAGTAGACCTCGTCTGGCGAAGGCTCTGCCAACGCCCCTTTTTTTTGCCACACTTCCCTACCCTACTGCGGCTAAAATATGCTACCTACGATTTTTTTGTTTTTCCGTGATCAGGGAACAAAAATAAACACTTCTATAAGACGAAAGAATTTTTGGGATTTTTTTTTGTTGCGCCTGTGGGTGTGAATTCCATTTGGGCCCCTAGCGGTTTGAGGGTTAAACTGCGCATGGCGTATATATACGCCCTGAGTAACATGTCCCACGGTGCGCATGGCGTATATATACGCCATAGGGTGCCAGGCTCGATTCAAATGGCCCGCGACTACACGGGGTTCACAGTAGCTTCCTCAGGGCTCTTGTAAACAGACGCCATATAAAAAAAAAATCGTGGGCAATATTCTCAGGTGTGAGAGGCACAGTACTGTTGGAGCAACCAAGGCTGGCGCACGCAGCATGAGCGATCAGCATTGCTGTTCAGCTTGTGACCACAGCATCGCCGAAAAATGTCAAAATAAATATATAATTGTTATTATTTAGTGACGACTATATTACAGATGACTCCTGACTGTGATATAAATAACCAGGGTTGTGATAATAGCAGGATTGTTGTAATAATTAGCGCTGTAGGAGGAGTGATGCTGAGGGACGGAGGGAGACAGTATCGTTTACTGACTGTGGCCACCTGTTATTATTTGCATTCACCATACCAGCTAAGTGGTTCTCTATGGTGAACACGAATGTAGATACTTATATATAATGTGTGTATTAGTGTAATAACAGCAAAAGGATTATGCTGGGAGTAGCCATTTGGGTGACGGAGGTGACGTCGTCTGCACGATTTGTCGAGCTGTTTAGAGGGTGGCCACTATGCTCTTTGGGCGTACTACAAGCTTAGGTGTACAGTTACAGTGCATAAAACATGTTGGTGCTTATATATAATATCTGTATATAGGGTAATAACACTGCAAACAGTATTGTTGGGGGAGAAAGTTTAGTGTGTGTGTGACCTTGAATGAGTGAGGGAGCCGCCAGCTGTGTATAGCGATGACTCTTAGTGCCTGAACTAACTATATCAGCTTAGCTGTACAGTTGTGGTGAACAAAATATATACATACTTATGTATAACGTCTGTATATAGTGTAATAACACCACAAATGGTATTGTTGGGGGAGAAAGTTTAGTGCGTGTGTTGAGGGAGTGGCAGCGAGTGGCTGGCTGGTGTGTGGCGGTAACTCTTCGTTGCTTTTCGACTCTCAATACCAACTTAGTGGTTCGTTATGGTGACCAAAATATGCAGATACTTATATATAACCTGTGTATAGAGTGTAATAGCAGCAAAACTATTTGTTTATTGTTTTATGAACATAATAATTGAATCACTAATATGCACACCATACTTTTGAGTATAGCGATTATTCACCACTTTTATTATATAAATATATTACAATACACACTATTGAATAATATTACTGCAAAAAAAACTAAGAAAAAATCAAGCGGAGACATTGAAACAATTAGGTAATAATATTAATAATATAAATATAATAATTAGGTAATAATATTCACCAGTCTCCGTGGTGTAGTGGTAAGACACTCGCCTGGCGTTCCGCGAGCGCTATGTCATGGGTTCGTATCCTGGCTGGGGAGGATTTACTGGGCGCAAATCCTTAACTGTAGCCTCTGTTTAACGCAACAGTAAAATGTGTACTTGGATGAAAAAACGATTCTTCGCGGCAGGGATCGTATTCCAGGGACCTGCCCGAAACGCTACGCGTACTAGTGGCTGTACAAGAATGTAACAACTCTTGTATATATCTCAAAAAAAAAATATCTTTGTGGCAACTCCCATCTGTCAGCGCAGGTGACGCTGACCGACCCTGACGACCGCTGTCAACGCCCACTTTTTGCCAGACTTCCTCGGTCAATTGCGCCCAAAATATGTCACCTACGATTTTTTTGTTATTTTTTCCGTGTTCAGGGGACGCAAATTAACATGTTTAGAAGACGAAAAAAAAATTTTGAATTTTTTTTTTCTTGCGCACAGGGGTGTAAATGTCCCCAGGACCCCTGAGCAGTGTAAGGGTTAAACATCATGTTATTTTCTGATGCCCAGTCAAAAACTTTATTAATATCTGCTTGAAGTTTTTCATTGTCTTCAGCTGAGGTAATTTTCATACTGATTTTTGTGTCATCTGCAAAGGATGATACGAAGCTGTGACTTGTATTTTTGTCTATATCTGATATGAAAATAAGGAAAAGCAGCGGTGCAAGAACTGTACCCTGAGGTACAGAGCTTTTAACTGCGCTTGGACTTGATTTTATTTAGTTGACTGTTACGTGCTGAGTCCTGATTGACAGACAGGGAACACAAATTAACATGTTTGGAAGAATTTTTTTCTTTTTGCGCATGTAGGTGACAAAGGCTAATTAGCCCTTAGGAACACAAGGGTTAACAATTTCTCACATAATTTATAGGTTGTGTCAGGTCTATGTTCTCCTATTACACATTCCATAACATGGACTTTATTCACATTAAATTCTATTAGCCAAGTGGTGCACCAAACACTTATTTAGCCCAGGTCCTCTTGAAGGGCATGACAATCATCTAAGTTTATCTTTCCTATTATCTTAGCATTTTCAGCAAACATGTTCATATAATTCTGCATTCCATCTGGTAAATAGTTTATGTTTTATTTATTTATATAATGTATATATAAGAAAGTACATTGGGTTTATGAGATTACATAGCATTGATGTTTTTACATTTTTATAAAGCCACTAACATGCATAGCGTTTCAGGCAGGTCCTTAATCTAACAGATAATTTTAAGTAGGTAATTTCTAGCAAACTTGAGAAATGTTAACAAATTACATTGTAACAAAATTTGACCAAGATTAGTAGGTACAGGGGAACCTCGGTTGACGACTGCCCTAGAAGATAAATTTTTTGAAACACTACACAGTCTCCATGGTGTAGTGGTAAGACACTCGCCTGGCATTCCGCGAACGCTTTGTCATGGGTTCGTATCCTGGCCGGGGAGGATTTACTGGGCGCAAATCCTTAACTGTAGCCTCTGTTTAATGCAACAGTAAAATGTGTACTTGGTTGTAACAACGATTTTTCGCGGCGGGGATCGTATTCCAGGGACCTGCCCGAAACGCTACGCGTACTAGTGGCTGTACAAGAATGTAACAACTCTTGTATATATCTAAAAAAAAAAATCAAATTCGCCATAAAATTTGAATTGGAAAACGACAGTTTACTTGGACGAAGATGTCTGATTGTATGCATATGGGTCGAACAAGCGCGTGGTGCTGGGGGTGAGGGGCGAAGCGACCGATCTTAAATTCTTCATCAAAAATGTCATTGTTTTTTCTGCTTTTTTGTTTTCTGAACAGTAAAGTTCTTATTATATATCACGCCATGGGTCCCAGGATGGTGAGGGACTGGATGGATGGTGGGGGGGACTAGATGGTGGGAGAACTGGACGGAGGGAGGCAACTGGATAGATGGATGGAGGGGGGGGGGAACTGGATGGAAGGATAGGGGTGGATGAATGGGTGGATGGGGACCGGATGGATGGGGGGGGACTGGATAAATGGTGAAGGGATTGGAAGGATGGATGGTAGATAGGGACTGGGTGGATGGATGGTGGGGGGACTGGATGGATGGGTGGTGGGGGAACTGGATGGATGGATGGTGAGGGGACTGGATGGATGGATGGTTGGGGAACTGGATGGATGGATAGGGGGGTGGATGGATGGATGGTGGAGGGAGACTGGATGGATGGTGGGGTGAACCTCCATCCCCCACACCGCACCCTCCCTTCCAACCCCCATCCCCCACACCGCACCCTCCCTGCCAACCCCCATTCCGCCACTGGACCATCCCCACCTCCCCTATACTGCCACCGCACCCTCCCCGCTATTCCAATACCCCATCCGGCCACAAGACCCTCCCCACTACCTCCATCCCCCCCCCCCAGCTGTACAGTTCGAGCCACATCTGGATGGTATTAATATGGGCTTCGTTGCTACCAGCTGGTGGATCACGCGGCAGACTGCATGACATTAAACTCTTGTTGTTTACCGACTGTGAAAGCCTGATTGACTGTAAATGGCTAAATGACTGTAAATGGCTGAATGACTGTAAATGACTGAACATGGCTGAATGACTAAATGCCTAACTGGTTGCTACCACAACTGTGAATGCTACACTGCCTTTGGTTATGACTACCTGTGACTGGCCTTGACTGTGAATGCTTGACTACCTGTGACTGGTCTTGACTGTGAATGCTTGGCTGCCTGTGATTGTCTTGACTGTGAATGCTCAACTGCCTTTGGTTATGACTGCCTGTAACTGGTCTTGACTGTCAATGTTTGACTGCCTTTGGTTATGACTGCCTGTGACTGGTCTTTAGATTTTAGATTTAGATTTAAATTTTTTATTCAGGTAAAAGTACATACATTGAGATACATACATAATGTAGGATTTAAAGATAAGAGATAGTACATACAATACCTAAAACCACTAGTACGCATAGCATTTTGGGCAAAGTGAGGGGGAAAAAAAACACTTTGACTAAAACTTAATAGTAATTGAGCTTAAAGTATAAATTGTCTTGAAAAAAATAAAAAATAAAATAAGGGGGGAACAAGGCAGAGAATAGCAATTATACAAGTTGGTCAACAAACAGCATTGATTACAATAGTAATACATGGGTTGACAGTTAGGACTGTCAATGCTTGACCACCTTTGGTTATGACCGCCCGTGACTGGTCTTCGACTGTAAATGCTTGACCGCCTTTGGTTATGACCGCCCGTGACTGGTCTTCGACTGTAAATGCTTGACCGCCTTTGGTTATGACTGCCTGTGACTGGTCTTTGACTGAATGCTTGACTGACTTCTGAGTAAGTGACTGGTTCTGACTGGCTGCTGCATAACAGAGGCAATGAAATTTGTGAAAAGAAAATCTGAAACCAGTGATGCAGATATGAATGCGATTAAGGCGAGCAGGGGACGGTTTCACCTCCTCCTCCCCCTCCCCATACACTAACATCGCTCCTCCCTCCTCACCGTCTCCCAAATGCCACCAAGAGTCCCCAGTAAAGGTGTTAAATATTCACTTATTTTATTTATGGTTTATATTTATACCCGATTGTTTTGTGTATGAATAATATGTGTAATATTCTATATAAAATGTATTTTTAAGTTAATATTTTTGGGGGGTGTAATGGATTAATTCAATTTACTTTATTTCTTATGGGAAAATTCGCTTTGTTTGACAAATTTTTGGATGACGACGTGTCTCTGGGAACGGATTACGATCCTGAACAAAAGTACCACTGTACAGTACATTATAGTAAAATTTGAGAATTATCAACAGGTACATTGTAGCATAATTTGAAGATTATTTCTTGGTATAATGCAGTCAAATATGCATTCAATATAACAATCCATGATATAATGATAGCAGTGACTACAATGGTGAAGTTGAATGGCTTGGGCACATACATTGGGGGAGTGGGTAGCACAAGATACAGTGTGATTTTAAGGCACTAGGTAGGAAACTATGAGGGTGAAATTAGGTACTTTTTGGTTTAATTTTTTAATTAATAAGGCATAGGTTGGACAGCTTTTCAATTCGTTAGCGAGTGAGTTCCATAGACTAGGTCCCTTTATTTGCATAGTGTGTTTACACAGATTTATTTTGACTCTGGGGATATCAGAGATATTTATTTCTGGTGTGGTGATTATGGGTTCTATTATATCTGTCCAGGGAGAGTTTCAGAACAGGGTTTACATTTAAGAACAGAGTTTTGTAAATGTAAATGGCATGAAATGTAAATGGTAAATGTAGACAATGAACATTACCGGTGCAAGAACTGAACACTGGTACTCCACTTGTGACATTTCTCCAGTCTGATACAATGCCTCTGATTACTGCCCTCATTTCTCTGTAAGTTAGAAAAATTTTCATCCATGTTAGAAGCCTACCTGTCATTCCTCCAATATGTTCTAGTTTTCAGAACAACCTCTTATATGGAACTCTGTCGAAAGCCTTTTTTAGATCCAGATAGATGCAGTCAACCCAACCATCTCTTTCCTGTAAAATCTCTGTGGCTCGAGCATAGAAACTGAGTAAATTCATTACACAGGATCTTCCAAATCAAAAACCAAGGTATGTAATGACTGGATATTTTTTTTTTTTTTTTTTTTTTTGATATATACAAGAGTTGTTACATTCTTGTACAGCCACTAGTACGCGTAGCGTTTCGGGCAGGTCCCTGGAATACGATCCCCGCCGCGAAGAATCGTTTTTTCATCCAAGTACACATTTTACTGTTGCGTTAAACAGAGGCTACAGTTAAGGATTTGCGCCCAGTAAATCCTCCCCAGCCAGGATACGAACCCATGACATAGCGCTCGCAGAACGCCAGGCGAGTGTCTTACCACTACACCACGGAGACTGGTAATATATATAAATATATATATATTATATTTATAAATTATATATATAAATTATATATATATATATATATATATATATATATATATATAAATATATATATATATATATATATATATATATATATATATATATATATATATATATATATATATATATATATATATATATATATATATATAAAGTCTAGCTTTTGTTGTTATTAATGTAAATATAACTGACAAAAGAAAATATAACCCGTGGCTCACAAGTGGCATAATTAAATCAATCAACAAAAAACATGAATATGAAAAGAAATTTAGGATTGGCCTAGTTGTTAAGGAAGTAGTTAAGAGGTACTCATCAGTGCGTATCAGTATCATAAGAAAAGCTAAACTTTCATATTATGAGACTAGATTCAAAGAAGCAAAAGGCAACATGAAAAGCACATGGAAAACCATCTCTAATATCCTAGGAACTAAACAACACTCCCACAACCGGATAACACTCTCTAAGGATGGCCTTACACTGTCATCTGATTTAGAAATGGCGAATGAATTTAATAGCTTCTTTTCATCGGTTGGTGCTAACCTTGCCAGTAAAATCCCACAGACTCAG
This sequence comes from Procambarus virginalis, assembly GCA_020271785.1. NCBI lineage: Eukaryota > Metazoa > Arthropoda > Malacostraca > Decapoda > Cambaridae > Procambarus > Procambarus virginalis. Next base: position 1,756,939 of record WNGS01109749.1, read on the forward strand.
ACACATATCAACACATATCTCTCAGGCAGCTATCCAAACTATCTTCTCCTTTCACCAGTCAGCCCAACAGATGTTGTGTCATCATACACTCACTAAAAACCAAAGCTGGGACCATCAGTGAAATCCCATCCATTGTCTACAAGAGAGCCTCCCATGCCCTTGCGCCACCTATAGCTCTGCTGTTCAACAAATCCCTTGAGTGTCATACCTTCCCTGATTTCCTTAAAAAAGCAAGAGTAACGCCAGTTCATAAAGGAGGTAATCCGGCAGACAAACAATTATAGACCAATATCAAACCTACCCATACTATCAAAAAAATTTGAAAAAATTATCTACAAACAGCTCTACTCCTATCTCGTATAATTCGACATTCTTAGCCCCTGTCAGTTTGGCTTCCGCTCCTAAAAGAGTACCAACGATGCAATTATTAGTCTCCTTGATATAATTTACTCAGCCCTTGACAAAAATGAGTTTCCAATTGGACTCTTCATTGACCTGAGAAAGGCCTTTGATACTGTTAATCACAATTACCTCTTACGTAAACTCCATCATTATGGAATCCGAGGCCATTCACTGGACTATATCCAATCCTACCTTAGTGATAGACACCAATGTGTAGCCATCAATAATATAACCTCTCCCACTCTCCAATAACCGTTGGAGTGCCACAGGGCAGCATTTTGGGACCTCTCCTATTTCTTATATACATCAATGATCTGCCTAATGTCTCTAACATTCTGAAACCTATTTTGTTTGCTGATGATACTACCCTCATCTACTCTAACCCCAACCCACATACACTAAATAATGTTGTTAATAATGAACTAAAAAAAGTCCACTTATGGATGTCAACCAACAAACTAACACTTAACATAGAAAAGACCTACTACATCTTATTTGGAAGCAAATCTACAAATGCAATTCAGCTTCAGATAGACAATGTAAACATTAGCAATAAAAATGATGGAAAGTTTCTTGGCCTATTCCTAGACAAGAGACTCAACTTCAGTACCCACATACAACACATAACTAAGAAAGTCTCTAAAACAGTTGGTATACTCTCCAAAATCAGATATTATGTACCTAACTCTGCTCTCATCTCTCTATATTATGCACTAATCTATCCCTATCTTAATTATGGTATCTGTGCATGGGGTTCAACCACTGCAAACCACCTCAAGTCCATCATCACCCAGCAAAAATCTGCTATCAGAATAAAAAATTCTGCTTTCAGACAACACTCAGCCCCCTTGTTTAACTCCCTAAACATGCTAAACATAATCTCACTCCACAAATTCTCTTGTGTCAACTACATTTACAAAACCCTGTTCTTAAATGCAAATCCTGCTCTGAAACTCTCCTGGACAGATGTAATAGGACCCATTATCACACCAGAAATAAATATCTCTTTGATATCCCCAGAGTCAAACTTAATCTGTGTAAACACTCTATGCAAATAAAGGACCCAGTCTATGGAACTCACTCCCTATTGAATTGAAAAGCTGTCCAACTTTTGCATCATTCAAAAACAATACTAAAAAGTACCTAATTTCATCTTCATAGTTTTACCTTTTGCTTTAAAATTGCACTGTATCTATTGCTACCCAATCTCCCAATCTTTATGTACCCAATCTGAACATCTTTACCATTGTGATCATTGCTGTCTTCTTATATGTGCTGTCAATCTGCTGTATGGTGTCTATTAATTTGTTTAAATTACCAATCAAGCTGTCAATGTAATCAATCAAGCTTTAATATACCAATGTGCTTAATATACTTATAAGCTCTCTCATCTCATTTTTTTTCCTGCAATGTATTTGTTTCGTTTATTAATTCTGATAGAAATTACCTACTTAAAATTATCTGTTAGATAAGGACCTGCCCGAAACGCTGCGCGTACTAGTGGCTTTACAAGATTGTAAATACTGTACTATTCAATGTATTCTCACAACCCAATGTACCTTCTTG
>WNGS01109749.1:1777144-1850592 GCA_020271785.1 Procambarus virginalis
AAATGTTCAAAGTTACTATGAAAATAAAAAGATATAGAGTGTTAAGCGTAATAAGGATGAGAGAAATCACTTACAATAATGCATCAAGTTTAGAGACTTGTACACATTTTAGTGTAAGAAGGAGGCAATAGTTCTGTCTGAGGGTAGAGGCAACTGCACCTGCAGCTGCACCCGTGGGGCGGTGTAGGAAACCATCAGTGTATGTGATTTGAGAGAGAGAATGATCTGTGGACAGAGCATCAAATATGGCGTAAGGTATTAGGCTTTGCCTCAAGACGAAGCATAATAAGGAGCCCGAATATCTGGGGAAAAATTACATTAAAAATTGTCACGTGATACATATATAATCACGATTTAAACAGTCATTTGTATTAATGAATATATATTATTAGGAAGTTTTGTTTATCTGGGTAAGTTGTCAGCTTATATGAACTAATAGCTAGCGGGCTTGTATACTGGGTACATCCGGTCTCTTACCCTAGACCGCGGCGGTAACTTTATGGTCAGGAAGCCAAAAATATTTACAATGGGGCTCGGTCAGTCAATATGATTCCTTTGACATCACTCAACTTATGTATTCTGCTCTCGTATTGACAATTGAATGATATCAAGAACATTTTGAATATCTTCTGACATAGATGGTGCTATAGTTGATTGTTGTTCATGACCTGTCCAGTGGGGCGAGGACTATAGTCTCATTAGCACCTCTCAAATTGGTGGAAAAAATTCTGCTGCAAGAATATGTGTTCTCAGAGCTAACTAGGGAAACTAAAATACATTTCCTAAATAAATACCTTAATTACAAATATTTGAAAATGTATGATATGTTTCCGAATTTTTGATGATACAGAACATATTGTGGTTTATAATCAAGTTCTTAATAGTGATCTTATCCGGCATCATAATTTACATACATATCGACTTCTGTTTTCAATTTCTTTCTTTATTATGCACCCCATACCCACCCCGTGGGCGGTGGTGTAAAGGATTACAGAGGCACATAATCGGTTCAGGAACTGAACCCTCTAGTTCGTTTAGCTAAGCAAATAACAATCTTTTGACGCTAGTTACAAAATTATTAATGTTATATATACATATACTCATGCATACATGTACATATACATACGTATACATATATACATACACATACATATTTAATCACCCACACAAATACACACATCAATAATCTTTGTGTCACAAGTGATTCAACAAGAGGCTCACAACAGTCACTATACAAGGCACTTTACATCAATGATGAGTCACACAGTTATTAGTCTTGCTGCACACCCACCCAACTGGGCGGCAGCTTTACAGTCATGTGCTCCACACCCACCCAACTGGGCGGCAGCTTTACAGTCATGTGCTCTACACCCACCCAACTGGGCGGCAGCTTTACAGTCATGTGCTCCACACCCACCCAACTGGGCGGCAGCTTTACAGTCATGTGCATGCATTACTTACAGTAAGCAAATTTTGGATACTTCGCTAAGATTTCGGGCAGCACATCATTATGAATGAAGTACTTACACATTTCTTGGAAACCATTGATGGTGTTATCTCTAAATTCCGTGATTTTTTCACATTCCATTATATAATGACGCAAAGTATACGAATAGTTCTGCTGACAGAGTTTATATTTAGTCAGATCTACATCAGCAGATGTTACAAACTCCCAGAGATACTTGTAGCCGAGCCTAAGCCTAACAGTGGTAACATCAAGAAGTCTGCTAACATTATTGGATGACCCATAGACGTGCGGTTCTTCCTGCATAATAGAATAATGATAGATGGAGTAACTGGTGTGAATTTCACTTTGCCTCAAGTCTCCGAAATTTAGTTGATGCTCCCGGAATATTACTGCCCTCAGGCTGCTCAAAGGCAGTTCAAGTTGGTAATCAATTCCCTCTTTACGAGCAAAAGTCTTGGCCAACTCATCAGTTCTATCATGCCTTCGGAGACCAATATGGGAAGGAATCCACAGGAGACAAACTCTGACTGCATCATTGATCATTTCATTATACCTGTGTCTAGCTTCAGAGATAAGCACGCCACAGTTATGCCTGTTGTGTATTAAAATGACTACATTTTTATGTTAATTTCTTTTTGTAAAAGATGATGATAAACTTCAATAAATGTAAGTAATTATCAAAGAAGGCACCAAGCCGGGAAGGTTATGTAGCACCATCAAATAAAGGTATTATTGAAACTTTATAGGAAAACGTTAAATCCTAAATATATCTCTATTCCTATACTTGAAATATTGTATACTTTTCTCTCTCCATCGTACTTCTGCACCTGCTGGCAAGTGGTGCGGTGCGATATGCAGGTGGTGTTCATTACTAGGTGAGCTGGCAGGTGGTGTTCACTGCTAGATGACCTGCTGTTCACCTAGCAGTAATTAGGTACCTGGGAGTTAGTTCATTGTTGTGGGGATGTATATCCTAAGGCCCTGTATAAAATGTTCACAACAGAACAATGTATAATTATTTCATGGTATAAAACACATTGAGAAGGAATGAAGGTTAGATTTGAAAATTTAGTTTTTAATACACTTACACATTTATTGAGTTTTCCTTCACCTTCATTCAAGCACAGGGTATTACAGTAAGTTTCTCATTATTATTTTTATTAATATTATTAGTTTTTTTTTGTTATTATTTGTATTATTGTTAACAGGAGGAGTGAGGGGGGGGGGAGTAATGGTTCACATGTCCACATTCCAATGCCCGCTCCCCAGGGCTGGGTGTGCTGGGGGTGGGGGGGGGGGTGTACAATAAACCAAGCACCTCCGGCGGCAGCTTGTCGAAGGCGGAAGTAGAGCCTAGGCCGTTTGTCATGATAATTAGTGATGGCTTTTATTTTGATTGTGGGTTCGTAATCCAGTTAAGCCTTTATTCTTAATTTGTATTACAATGCTGGTAAAATACACTTCTTGATGATGAATATGGAGTACAAATGAACTCATTGTGTACCCTATGCTCACAGGATGAGTATATAGGGTACACAATGAACTACCACTCACACGATGGGTATGGGATGCACAAGAAACTATCGCACAGAGGATGAGTATGGAGAGCAAAGTAAACAAAGATTCACACGATGAGAAAGGGTTGCACGATGTCCTTTATGACTCACAGAATGAGTATGAGGTGCACAATAAACAGGATAAGTATGGGTTGCACAATAATTTACAGGTCACAGGATGGGTATGGGGCGCACAAACAACTGATAACAGGATGAGTATGGGTTGCACAATAAATTACAGGTAACAGGATGGGTATGGGTTGCACAAACTACTGGTAACAGGATGAGTATGGGATGCACAATAAATTACCGCACAGAGGATGAGTATGGGGTTAAACAAACTACTGGTAACAGGATGAGTATGGGTTGCACAATAAATTACCGCACAGAGGATGAGTATAGGGTGCACGTAAACAGGACTCACAGGATGAGTATGGGGTGCACAATAAACTACCATTCACATAATGAGTATGATATTCGTGCTCTATATTAAGATAACTATAAAATACACCTCTGTTTCCAAAATACTTTAATGACCAATATTTACAAATAAATTTTATGTTTCCGATTTTCTGATAATATAAAACATATCATCATATGCAGGCGATGAGTCACAATCAACTTGAGAATGGTCCAGGACGGACCATTAGACGACCGAAACGTCGTCGTCCCTTCACCTTCTAGTGTGTGGTCTGGTCAACATATCATCATATGTATATGGGTCCCAGTATTACAGTCTTATTCGTTCTCGACGCACAATCGAGAAATCCGTGTTCGAATCCTGGGAGGGACAGAAATGGTTGAGTAAATTTCCTTTCACGTAATGCGACTGTTCACCTGGCAGTAAGTAGGTACTCAGGAATTAGTCAGCTTGTTGTGGGGTTGCATCCTGGGCGGGGTCAGTAATTCGATCTTAAGGATGACCTTGATAAAAGCCTATCGTGTATGAATATACTGTGACTTCCAGTTCCCCCCAAAAATGAATTATTATAATTATAATATTATGGTTTATAATTAAGTTCTTAAGAGTGGTTATGCGTCATAATTAACATACGTCTATCTTTACCTCAACATTTTATAAGTTAATTTCTGTCTGTATATGATGATGATCATATACAATTAAGGTAGCATTGCAACTTTATAGGAAATTGTTAAGTCCAAAATATATCTTATTAATTCAGCTCTCTTTACCTATTTGTTATATTGAGCTATTATGCTTCTTCAGTTAAGGATTATCTAATTTAATCTTTTATGATTGTATTATTAATTAATTATTTATTTATTAAATAATTAATTATTATTATTTTAAAATTAAAATAAGTCCCCCACTCCGTGAGCGTTTTCTTCCAACCACAGAAATAGTCACTGCTTTTATCATAAAAGCGGTGAAATTCTGTGGGGAAGGATACGCATTACCGTGCTCCACTGTCTAAACGACTAAGCGGCGCGCGCGTAGAGCGGGGTACTTGGGAGCGCAGGCGCGGCGCCTCTGGCTCGCCTCCGCCCCGCAGGTACACCACAAAACTCCCACCCTCCTCCCGGTGCTCCGTCGGAACCCCCAAACGGGGGTGCTCCGTCGGAACCCCCAAAGTGACAAGCCAAGAATACCAAGCTTTACAATTACCGTAAATGCTCAGGCAACTTTAAATTAGAGATGTCTCTTCAATGTATTTGATTACATTAATTCTACTTCTGTATATTAATTTATGGCTTTCACTAATCTTCATTAGTCACCATAATTAATTCAGCTCTATTTACCTATTTGTTATATTGAGCTATTATGCTTCTTCAGTTAAGGATTATCTAATTTAATCTTTTATGATTGTATTATTAATTAATTATTTATTTATTAAATAATTAATTATTATTATTTTAAAATTAAAATAAGTTCCCCACTCCAATTCAATTTCTTTCTTTATTATGCACCCCATACCCATCCCGTGGGCGGTGGTGTAAAGGATACAGAGGCACATAATCGGTTCAGGAACTGAACCCTCTAGTTCGTTTAGCTAAGCAAATAACAATGTTTGACGCTAGTTACAAAATTATCAATGTTGTATACACATGTACACACCCTTATACACACATGTACATATATATATACGTATACACATATACATACACATACATATCTAATCACCCACACAAATACACGCATCAAGAATCTTTGTGTCACAAGTGACACAAAGAGGTGTCACAAGCCCCCACTCCGTGAGCGTTTTCTTCCAACCACAGAAATCTTGATTCTTACACTCGAGATATTGTTACAATAAACGTTTGAAAGCAAAGTTTATATCTGTATTTAAAATATAAAATATTTTGCGTTTATCAACGTATCTCTCTGAATTACTAATTTTTTCTGAATTGTGAAGCCTGTATTGCCCACCTGGCAGGACGGTTTTCATGTGTCCGGACACAGGCGATGGTGTGGTATTGGCTATTTATTTAACCATGTCTTGGCTTTCATTTAAGATATATTTTACTTGAAATGTAGTTACATTATCGTCTACATCTTTGTCTATGCTGACATATAGACCTTTGATGTTAGTTTGCACATATGCAAATGAATTACACAATTAATTCACTTGTTTGCAGGCCTTCACACTCCCTGAGATAGCCATCACGTAACTGTAAAAAGGTATATATCTTCACCTTATATTTCTATCTTTATTATGACATAGAAAACTTCGTTAATTACAATATTTAGATTAAATTAACATTGATCTTCGAAAGATCATAGATCCCATCGATAGGGAGAGCGTCGGCCAAGAAACCTTGTTTAAAATATGAATATCTTTCCTGTCTAATAAGATATAATCTCTGTGATGGATTCACAAAAACTATTTTATCTCTGCGTTTCTGATAACATATACAAATATAAGTTTTATTTGTGAATCTCTATTAATTAAACAATATATCAGAGAGCGTGTTAGGTTCGGTGTTCTATGAACGAAAAGGACATGAGTAGTTTAAGTAGCGAACGCATACAAACGAATAACGATAGCATCTATATAGCAAAATTATTGTCCTGTGGAGTTGATTTAACTTCCAGACACATTTTTTAAAATAAATATTAAATGTTTTGTGGGTATTTATGAAATATATTATTAAAAATACCCATTCTACTTGTTAATATCATTAATTAAATTTGCGACAATTTGAGCAAAGAAGTGCGACGACTAGATCACTGTGTACAGGAGGCTGATATGGCAGCAAACACTCTCCAGGCGACCATATATCTTGGATAAGTCGCTCCACAATTTTGTCTCATTCTTCGATCTCTTAGTAATTTCCTCGTCACTCTCACTGTCTCGCTGTCTGTTATTATTTCTCCGCTTCTTTCTGTTCACTACTACTTCAAACGGTCTGTTATCATCTTGTCTGTCCTCCTCACTACCACTTAGGCATACCGCCTCAGCCATTTCTTCGACAGTCAACAATCGAGAACAAATTCACAATATCCTGTATCACCACGTGCAAAAACGAAGAGTGTGGGCAAGACTCCACCTCCCACCAAGAGCGCCAAGAGCGCCAAGAGCGCCAACTGGCGTGGACGGTAAGTCTGGCTAAGGAATTTTTGGATTACGAACCACTCTTCAAGGAGGGTCTTCACCGGCCCTACATAACAGTTGGGACTGAACAGGCCGTGGAACGCCTCACGACGGTTGGTTTTAAAGATGTAGTGATGGTTCCTCCAGAAGAAGGTATGTTGCACACAAAGATCATAGTTTTCAAGTTTCCAACTTATTTGGATCCTGACTGTCTTCTTCTTAACAATGATAATGTTGTCTGGGCAAAGAGAAACATTGTCCGTGGTGACAAACAAAGCCAGGTTGTTGCCTTGGTAAAGGGTGAGGCGCCAGAGAAAATTTTTGTGCAAGGACTAGGCTATAGGAACGTTGCAAAATACGTTGAGGAGCCCATACTGTGCATGAAGTGCTCACGTTGGGGACATATGGCATGGAAATGCCAGTTTGACCCCAGGTGTCGATATTGTGGGAAAAAACACGACTCACGAGAGTGTAGAGTCAAGATTGAAAGAAGTGAAAAAGTCGTACCATTTTGTTGTAACTGTCGAGGCAGCCACAATGCTGGTTCCTGTTACGACTCTGGGTTCTTTAGACGGAAACCAGAGGTCAAAATGTGAGCTTATTGAGCTACCATAGAGTAAAAACGCATTGCGAGTGGCATTTGGCGTATCTTCCCTGCCAGTCGTAAGATTAGTCTTGTCTCTCGAAGAGTATTTAAAGATTGAGCTTGGGATTGATTATTAAATAATAAAATAGGCACCAACTATGTTTACTAATACTGTCTAATCATTTGTAAAGTAAACCTGAGTAAATTTAGTATCGGGCACCGGTATGATTAGTTGAACAGTCTGCCGGCAGCATAGCTTTCGGAGAGGGAGACGGGAGACTCTCGGCCCTTCTCGGCTGACTGGTTGTGGTGGAAGGAAGTGCCATTCCCTCCTCTTATTTATTTTTTCTGTATCTTCGTCTGGTTAAGTTTTCTTTGCTATTTTTGTGGTTATATTGTGGCATACCTATCGTTCTATGTGTAGAGTAGTATACCTGGGGTGTAGTAAGTGTATTTACAAGTTTTTAGATTACCTTCTATGCTAACGGGGTCCCAGTGTACCACGTGGTCCCCTACCCTAAGCTGGCTTCAGTGTGTTATAGTAGAACTTTACCCTAGCTTGCTTCCAGTGTAAACCTTGTATCCTGCTTATGTGGACCAAGGCTTTTAACGTAAGATTGTGTGGTAAAGTTAGTATTAAATTGTTATTGGTGTGATTGTGTATGGGGGGTGTTAAGGGGTTAATAAATAAGTAAGTTTGAACAGAGTATCCCTTGTTCCTGTGTGGGAGTACAATAATCTATTCCTAGACTAACCAAGTTTAGTAGCAAGCATTTATTATTGTGGATATTTTACTTTGGGGGCCGGGCCTTTTGTTTCTCCCATATCTTGATACCTCTAGTCTACTTACCCTTACCCCTTAACAGTACCAGTTCCCCATAGCAAGCCCACTATTGTTCTTAACAGTTCCTCTCTATGCCCCATGAAGCCTCATCTGAAAGAGACTAGGACGGGTCCTACAAGCAGGATAGATGTGTCCTCGCAGCAAGGAAAGATCGTTCAAGAGGAACATGGAGGAAACAGCTGGAAGCCAACGACAGCCCCTATGTTCAATGTGTGGGAGAAAGGGGCGGAGAAAATAAAGGCGAGCCTAGGAAAAGTAAATCAGGCAGTGGAAAAACTGAAACCTTGTGAGGACAAGGTTCAGGACAATATGGTCACCTCTGAGGTAGGTAATCAAATTTTGGAGTATCTAAAAAAACTAGATAAGAGGATTGAGGCATTAGAAAAATTGGCTATGGAAGGTAGACGGGGTGAAGATGGTGGTGAAACAGGACGTGTAATTGAAAGTAAAACAGGACGTGAAATGGAAAGTGAAAAGTGCGTAGGAGAAAGTAATGATGTGCATGAGGTAACGATGATAGAGGATAGTCAGGAGAATACACTTTCTAGTAGTGTTAGCAGTGTTCAACCTCCTGTTGTGACAAATGATGAAAGAAAAGTTAAAGTAAAACGGTATACAGAAATAACAAAGAAAATAGATATGAATAATATTACCTTCGATGTTAGTAGTAGTTGTGCTAGTGAGGAGAAAGAAAAAATGTTACGGTGTTGGAAGGAAGTTACTAAGGTAATCTCGTATCTAATGGAATGTGATGGGCAGGGCAAAGGTAGTTTTATTATTAATCATGGATGAAAGTAAATTGAGCATATTATCTTGGAACGTTAATGGATTAAAAACTAGAGCGGTGGATGTACACTATTATACTCTTAGAGAGGATATTGACATAGTAGCACTCCAGGAAACTGGGGATAGGGATGGTAGCATTCTGAGGCTAAATGGCTATAGAGGTTTTCACTTATATGCTGATGGAGGAACTAGGGGGGTCTCATGTTATGTCAAAAGTACCATACCTGTCGAGATAACTGGAATCCCTCAGAGATATAGAGGTATTGAAAGTATTTGCTTGCGGATACAATTAAAGGACCGAGAGTTAAATTTCATTAATCTATATATACATCTCTGATAGCTCCCTTGATTTAAGATACTTGCCAGATTCCTTCTTTTCTGAAGATACACTTGTGGTAGGGGATTTTAATGCCAGACATCCAGCTTTAGGATCAAGGGGTAAAGCAAATCGGAATGGTTGCAGATGGTACCAGTTTTTGCAGGAACATGAAGATGTTCAGCTGCTGGGCGAGCCCTATCCTACTCATTTGAGGGGAGGGAGATTAGATTATGCTTGTTTGATAAATGCTGAGGGCATAGAGGGGAATTGTCTTACTGTGGATGAAATGCTAAGTGATCATTTTGCATTACAAATACAGCTTAAACTAGATAAAAAGCATGCCTGCCTTCAGAGGAAAAGGTTAAAGTTTAATGAGGGAGAATTAAGGGGTCTTGTTGGCCATATTAAGTCTTGGTATGATACTTATAAGCCAGTTTCGGCAGAAGCATTTTATGAAGATTTAATTAAGGAGGTAGATGTATTTAATGCAACATTGAACCGGAAAACATCTAGTATAAAAAAGCATCCCCCCAGAAAAGGAAATTATACACATGACGAGATGCTTAAGGGGTGGACATTAACAATGAGGAGAGCTCACAGGAATTGGAATAGGAATGGTAGGACTGAGGAAGGACAGAATGCTTTACTAGCAGTTGCTAGGCTGTGTGGGGAGAAGAAAAAGGAAATTAGGAGCAAGTATTGGCAGGAGTTTGCAGAGAAAGTTGGGAGTAACAGAAACTTGAAAGAAATCTGGCAAGACGTAAATAAAATAAGGGGTAAAAAGCATAATTTTGTTGCACATCCTGACCCGCAAAGAATTGCAAATGGTCTCGTAAATAAATGGGCGGAAGCTGCCAAACTTAGTTCATTACCCGCTGTAACGAGAGAGTCATTAGATTCTTGGAAAGATCTAAGAATGAATTTTATACTTACAGCAGGTAACAGTGGTGATGTCACTTGCACAGGTATTACCAGAGAAGAACTAATAACGGCGATTAAAGTTGGGAAATCTACCGCCCCTGGGGAGGATGGAGTAACTTATGAAATACTTAATGAACTTGCCATTATGACGAAAAGCCCACTCTTAGACCTCTTTAATATTAGTTATAAAGAGGGCAGTATTCCAAGTAAATGGAAAAAAGCTATGATCATCCCTATCCCTAAAGCCAATGGAGAGTACAGACCTGTGTCTTTAACCTCGTGTTTTTGTAAAATGATGGAGAGGATCATTTTAAATAGACTTTTATATATAATAGGTGATCAGCTGTCTAGTAATTTGTTCGGGTTCCTCAAAGGAAAAAGTACCTCTGATTGTATTATTAAATGTCTAGCTAATGAAAATGATTATTATAGAATTTTTATTGATTTACAAGGAGCTTTTGATAAAGCCAACAAAGAGGTTATTTTATATGAATTAGCTGGTCTTGGTGTTAAAGGGAGATTATTGCGCTGGATAGGGGATTATCTTTATGAAAGGAAGGCTCAGGTGTGGTATCAAGGTTGTATGTCAGGTGTGAGGTCTTTTGAACTCGGCACACCTCAGGGAGGCGTGTTGAGTCCCACCCTGTTTAATGTACTAATGAATAAGATAGCATCTGAGAGATACTCAAATGGGGTAACTCCAATCATATATGCCGATGATATTTTGTTTCAGGGCAAAGATATTTCAAAGGTTCAAACAGTGTTGGACAATTTCGGATACCTGTGTCATCATATGGGACTGGTGGTTAATGAAAACAAAACTAAGTTTGAATGTAGAAGTCGGAGGCCCATTATATTGAAAATAAATGGTAAAAATATAGAGAGAGTTAATATATATAAATATTTAGGCATATATGTTGGATATACCCATGAGAGTTTGGAAGCTGAGATGAACAGACTGTTGGGTCAATGTCGGAAGAGATTACAACCTCTGAAGGCCTTGGCATGCTGTGGAAAGGGAGTGGGAGTCCCTGTGCTACGAATGATATACTTGAGTACTGTAAGATCTCTTATTGATTATGCTGCACCTGTCATTTCTTGTTTTGGTAAAGGTAGGATGGGCAAGTTGGAGAAGGTACAAAATGAAGCCATGAGAATTATCTTAGGATGCCCAAGAAATGCTATGATTGAGATAATGAGGATGGAGCTTAATCTGCAGAGTATTGGGGATAGAATTTCAGAGATAAATGTAGCCTCTGCCATTAGATTAATGAGAGGTGGGGGAGCTAATGAATTAATCCTCTCGGTTCAAAAGGTGGGAAGTAGTGAACAGTGTATGATGAAGAAGAGAGTATATATGAATAACTTATGTTCTAATGTTATAAAGTATGATGTTATTACAGAGTGTATTGCTGTGCCCAAGAGAAAAGTCACACCACCATGGGAGGATTGTAATGTAGATGTAGTAATTACTCCCTTGCAAAAGAAAAAAAGTATGTATGAAATAGGAGAGCTGAGGGCGACATATGATTGTATAATTAAAAAACTGCCTACAGAAAACACTCTACATGTATATTGTGATGGGTCAGTAGCTAGGGATGGGAAGGCAGGATGTGGAGTCTTGATCAGGGAGTACACTGACATCGGCACTGTAGATACTGTTATTGGACGCCGCTTAACTGACAATGTCTCTTCAACGCAGGCTGAACTCCAAGGTGTATTAGCAGGATTACAGGAAGTAGTCAAATGTGGTAAAAATGCGTGCTTCTTTATTGACAGCAGAGGAGCGTTAGAGTCTTTAAATAGCAGACGCCCAGTATATCAGAATATTGTGATAGAGTGTAGAGAGAATGTTAAGAAATTAGAAAAAACTGGGTATAAAGTAAGATTCATGTGGATCCCTTCACATGTGGGAATCCTGTTGAATGAGGTAGTTGATGACATAGCGAAAAGAGCCACTGAAAAACCTCTTGTTGATGTTATATGTCAGTTAACCTTGAAACAAATAAAAACAAGAATCAAGATGATCCAAGAGGGTGAAGAAATGATAAAGAGAATGGCAATGGTGGACAGTAGTAACACACTTAAGCATTATTCAATAATAAATACAAATTCGTCCTTCACCTATGGTAAAGGAAAGTCTACTTGGAAGGATTCAATTTACATGAGATTAAGATTAGGATACAAATATATCTGGCAATACGGTGTTGATGTCAGTGAAAAAGATAAGGAGTGTAAATTATGTAGTATGCCGCACGCCCACACCTTAGAACATTATGTATTAGAGTGTCAACTTATTGAAAACTATAGAAATAAGGAATTAAATAGTGTACCACATCAAATTGTTTGGATGTGTGATAATGGTATGATAGACAGTATACTTAGGAGCTACAAGAAGTTTGCCCCAAGAGTGTGACAATTATATACTGTACTTGCTATATTAACCTGCAATGTTAAATGGGATTCTTGTAATATGCTGTACTTACTATATTAACCTGCAATGTTAAATGGGATTCTTGTAATGTTATTTGTGTATTTGACTCACTGAATTTGTGCGCCCCTTGAGGGACTTGAAGTAGAGGGGGGTAGAAATAGCCTAAGCTACTCTATCCCTTTGAGATGTATTTCTTGCTTATCTCAATAAACATACTTGAACTTGAACTTGAACAATTTTGTCGCTTGGACCGTCGACTTCCTATGGCGTCACCTGCTACATATTTACTTCGAATTTCGATATGAAATTACATTATTTCAGAGTGAAAATAGGTTTGATGGTGTTATACGTGCAGCACCAACATTACAGTAAGTAAATATATTATATTTCTTCATTACTTACGTAATACTAGGAGGATTTGGGTACATTTGGGTAGATTTGGGTAGATTTGGGTAATTCTACGGACCCACAGTGGCAGTTTATCTCCAGTAGATTTAAAACAGTAAAGTTTTGCTGGGTTCCCAGCCATATTGGGAAAGCTACTTAAATTGGCCCTCTCCTCTTTCTCATCTTCATTAATGACCTTCCAAATGCCTCCCAACACCTCAAACCAATTATATTTGCTGACGACACAACCTTCATTTACTCCAGTCCTGACCTCTTGCTCTAAATGCCACAGTAAATACTGAGCTAAATAAAGTCCATCTTTGGCTAACTGCCAAAAAAGTCACCCTTAACATTGACAAAACTTTCTATATTCTGTTTGGCAACAAATCCTCTAATCAAATAAATCTCAAAATAAACAATACCCAAATTTGTAACAAATTAGATGGAAAATTCTTTGGGGTTCTCATTGATCACAAGCTGAATTTCCAGGGACACATTCTAAATATATAAAAAAAAGTTTCAAAAACTGTTGGCATTCTTTCTAAGATCAGATATTTATGTACCCCGCCCTGCCCTGGTTACTCTCTATTACTCCCTCATCTATCCATACCTCAACTATGGTATTTGTGCTTGGGTTTCTACTACCCAAAATCATTTACGACATCTAATTACTCAACACAAAGCTGCTATTAGGATAATATCCAACTCTGGCCCCAGACATCACTCGGTACCCCTACTCAAATCTCTGAATGTGTTAAATCTCTGAATATGTTAGATATTAAGTCACTGCACATTCTCTCATGTGTATTTGACCTCAACCAACTGCACATTCTCTTATTGTATTTGACCTCAACCCACATACACTAAATAATGTTGTGAATAATGAATTAAAAAAAGTCCACTTATGGATGTCAACTAACAAACTAACATTAAACATCGAAAAGGACTTACTACATCTTATTTGGAAGCAAATCATCAAATGCAATTCAGCTACAGATAGACAACATTAACACCAGTAATAAAAATGATGGCAAGTTTCTTGGCCTATTCCTAGACAAGAGACTCAACTTCAGCACCCACATTCAACACATAACTAAGAAAGTCTCTAAGACAGTTGGTATACTCTCCAAAATCAGATATTATGTTCTTAACTCTGCTCTCCTCTCTCTCTATTATGCACTAATCTACCCTTATCTTAATTATGGTATCTGTGCATGGGGGTCTACCACTGCAAACCACCTTAAGCCCATCATCACCCAGCAAAAATCTGCTATCAGAATAATAACTAACTCTGCTTTCAGACAACACTCAGCTCCCTTGTTTAAATCCCTAAACTTGCTAAATATTAACTCCCTCCACACATTCTCTTGTGTCAACTACATTTACAAAACCCTGTTCTTAAATGCAAACCATGCTCTGAAACTCTCTCTGGACAGATGTAATAGGACCCATTATCACCACACCAGAAATAAATATCTCTTTGATATCCCCAGGGTCAAACTTAATCTGTGTAAACACTCTATGCAAATTAAGGGACCTAGTCTATGGAACTCACTCCCTAGTGAATTGAAAAACTGTAAAACTTTTGCCTTATTTAAAACCAAAATCAAAAAGTACTTAATTTCATCTTCTTAGTTTCCTACACTGAGCTTTATTTTTTGCTCTGTACCTAGTCATACCCAATCTCCTAATTCTTATGTATTTAACCCAAACAACCTTATCATTGTGTTCATTGCTGTCTTCCTTTATGTGCTAGCCATTTGCTGTATTGTGCCTACCAATTTTTGTCAACTACCATTCAAGCTTTCATTGCAATCAATCTTAGCTACCTATGTGCTTTATTATACTGTACCTACAATTTTCTCTCATCTTTTTTTTTTTTTCTTGCCATGTAACTGTTATCATTTCTTTTTATAATTTTTGCTAGTATTTACCTACTTAAAATTTTCTTAGATTAAGGACCTGCCCGAAACGCTGCGCGTACTAGTGGCTTTACAAGATTGTAATTACAGTACCATATTATATATTCTCACATTCCCAATGTACCTTCTTGTATATGAATAAATAAATAAATAAATAAATAAATAAATAAATAAATAAATTATACATATATAAAACGCTGAACTGTAATGCCAATCCTGAAAAAAAGCTTCATTGCTTCATTGAAGGTTGTAACAGAACCCATGAGCACCACACCAGAAATAAATACAGTTTTGACATTCCAAGAGTACGACTTAATCAAACTAGAAATGCTCTACAAATCAAGGGACCCAGAATGTGGAATGACCTTCCCAACCATGTTAAAGACTGTACCTCTCTTAACCAGTTTAAGATAAAAACGAAACTCTACCTAATAGATTGCCTGTAACCTACCTTACCCCTCTATTGTCAACCCATGTCTGTTATTTTTTTAATCGACCTATTGTATTTGTGCTGCTTTTTCAGTCATGTTCCCCCCTTTTTTTATCCTTATTTGTATTTGTTCTCAACACATTTTATTCTTTATACTCAATTAGTATTAAGTTTTAGATATTAATGTTTTTCCTGCTGGAAACGCATTGCGTAATAGTGGCTTTAGGCATTGTATATAGTAGCTCTTTCTATAAATCGATCAATTTATGTAAAATTCACTTGTATGTATGTACCTTACCTGAATAAACATATTTATTTATTTATTTATTTATTGATGTCTCTTTAAATGAGCATGCAGACACAGACGCTAAAGAAGCTAACTGCACTTGTCCCATCTCCCATAAAGGTATTCCTTGTTCTGACTTTTACCCAGTTATTCATTCCTCCACCCTTGCCCGTTGGCAGGGTTGTTGGTCTTCTGTTACTGGTAACAAACTGCATACTCTTAAGAGTAGTGTGACCCTATGACCTTCCTCCTTCCACCATAACCCACGGTGGGAAATAGCTCTGGCAAGGTTGCATATTGACCATACACGCTTAACTCACGGACACTTAATGGAGTGCTGCCCTGTTCCTTATTGTCCAAACTACATTGTCCCTCTTACAGTCATGCATATCCTTGTTGAATGTCCTGACTACCAGGACGTGCCTGTGTTTTACTTTCAAACCGTCCCTTTCTGTCACTTGTCCCTCGATAGAATTCTTGGTGAATCGGATATTTTTTATATTGTTCATCTTATGCATTTCTGTTCTCATATTGGCATCCTTAGTGATATTTAGTGTCCTATGATTATTCCGCACAGTTGATGGTGTTACATAGCCTTCCTGGATTGGTGCCTTCTTTTTATAATTACTTACTTACTTTACTCAATATCTTGTGTTCTAGAAACTTTACTAAATTACACATTTGCATTTTCTTTCCATTATAATTAATGTTAAAAAGTATTGTACTGTTGACAATATATAATGTAATATTTTTTTTTTTTGAGATATATACAAGAGTTGTTACATTCTTGTACAGCCACTAGTACGCGTAGCGTTTCGGGCAGGTCCCTGGAATACGATCCCCCGCCGCGAACAATCGTTTTTTCATCTAAGTACACATTTTACTGTTGCGTTAAACAGAGGCTACAGTTAAGTAATTGCGCCCAGTAAATCCTCCCCGGCCAGGATACGAACCCATGACATAGCGCTCGCGGAACGCCAGGCGAGTGTCTTACCACTACACCACGGAGACTGCAATATGTATAATACAATAGTCAATGCCTGTCATCATTATCTATCACCTTCATACTGTATATTATTTATGTTTATTAGTGGTTTAATTTAATATACAATTTTGAATCAAATTAAAAAATTTATTTAATTAAGAAATGTAACATGTTTTCATGTATATTACATAAATGAATTATTATAATTACAGTATAACCAAAATATTCACCATTCATCTGCATATGACTACAGTACAGAATTAGAAATACAAAATAATATATAAGCTTGAATTAAAATAATATGAATTAAAGTAATGTTTCAGATTAAATATTAACCACAGAAGATAAACAAATTAATAGATTTGACAGACATATACACTGTTTATACTAACATTAGAATAATAATATATTATAATAATAATTATTATTATTTCCATCAAGCAAATAATTATCAAATAAACTTTTCAAGCCAGTGTGGCTATATAATGTTATCACTGAAAGTAATATTAAAAATTCCCTATTTCCTGTATATCACTCTGAATGCCTCAATTGAAGCCATACGGATATAACTGTACCAAAAGTTTAAGCAGGTGGATTCAGAGTTTATCAAAATACAGTTTATGTCAAGGGACAACAGAAGATCAAATTTTCTGCTTATCCTGAAAATCAATAAATTCTAATAGCAAATGATTGTATGTGTAATAATGCAAAATTCAGTGGCCCATATGTAACTGGATGTTTTCTTCTACCTGTACAGTATTAGTTATAAGAAGGCCAAATAGATAGGTCACATTTTATGCTAATTAAGTTATCACTGGCTGCAAAAAACTACTGGCTGGTCAGCCTATCATAGGCCTTAATAGAAGTGTTGACCCTGTTTAATTAAACTGGTATATTCAAATGTTATTCAGGAGACCTGTTATATAAACAATCACTGTACAGCATTAGAGTAATACAATGAAGATTACATTTCCCTGAACACAACTTTATACAACTATAAGAAACAAAATATAAAGCATACATAAATAGCAGGTGCTGTATAACAGTACAGTACTTATTCCTGTTGTAAGGGACAGGAAGTGTGTGTGTGTGTGTGCTTAAGCTTACTGAGGTCCATCTACACTAACACATCTTTATCCAACTACTGCAGCAGGTACAGTACTACTTCTAACATGGAGTATTCATAAATCAAATAATTTATCATAAACATTGTGTAAAGGGAAAATACTAACAATTTCATGATTCCTTATCAGAATCCAATTTTTTTTATTTAGCTCTTTAAAAGTTCTTCAATAAATATTTTATATTTATAGTCAAGAGCAATGTTAATAAGATGCAAATATTTATCTTGATTAATGGTGCATCCTGAAAAATGTCTTTTTTGTAAAAGTTTGGTAATAACTGTTTTAGTGTTCCTGAGTAGAAGTTGTGAGGAGAGGTCGAATGATGCCAGTAACTTTCCTCCAGCCATATCCTTATGCAAGCTACCATCGCAGTCACATTTTGTGCATTTAAAGGTAATAATTTCTCTGCTCTTTCCTAAACCGGGAATATAGCTCATGAGGCCCGAGTATACTTCTCTAGTTATTTGATGATCGTCTTTACATCTAGCACAGTGCAGGATGCTTGGAACTTGCTTATCATCATGTTTGGGAATATATTTCTTAGCATTCTCATAAAGAGGTCCCATACTGCTAATGACTCCCATTCCTGCAGCCAAAAGGCTCTTTGATCGTACCAGAAAAAGTAAATCAATACACTCATTTGAATTAAAGGAGTTACCCATGCAGACTTCGATAGCAAATACCTGTAAAATGGACTCAACATTAGAAACACCAGACTCTTGAGTGCATACCAAGTGATTAAATACTACAGCTAGCTCCCAAACTTGCTCACATTTCTCAAATGCTTCTTTAGTCAAATATTTATGATCTTTACATAAATGTACAAAGTTATTCAGTTCTTCTTTAAGATCTCTTGCTGCTGATTCAATAACTTTTCCTGAATAAACTTTATTCTGTAATGCTTTAAAAGTATTTACCGAGAGCTGTGGAAGATCCAGCAAGAGCTTTAAACACTTTTTCCAGCTCTTATAACCCATCCTCCAATATAACCTGTCGAACTCATCTATTTCTTGTACTTTGTTATTAGTGGCTGAATTATTAAACTTAAAGAATGTCTTTGATTTTATGTTACAGTTTCTCATAGCTTCAACCACTGGAGGAATCTCTTGATTGTCAGCAGCAGTAACAAACATAATCAAGTGGTGTGCAACACTCTGCCCAAATAGTGATGAAATGTAGTCTAAGATAAGCCGTTCTGAAGATGTTAATCGTACCAGATGAGCTTGAACTACAAACCCAATGGCATGGATATCAATTTTATGTGAAGCTGCATTTGCCAGGAATTGCTTAATTAACTGTATATTATCATCCACTTCTTTTCTAGAAGAGTCATTTAGTCCTGGAGTGTCAATAACAGTAATAGGGGCATGATTTTCATCAGTGCAAAATGTGTATGCAGTAATTGTTGTTGTTGGTTTAGCCCTACTTGAGTTTGCATCTACATAGGCTAACATATCATCTGCTACTTTAGCTCCTTGGAAGTAATTGGCAATAAAGTTTACCAATGTTGTTTTTCCACTTCCAGAAGCTCCAAGGAGAATTACAACCTTTTCTTTAAGGTTTGAGATAGAATTACCATAAAATTTTCTCTCCATACCAGATGGATCTTTCTGTGATTTGACTGGGTTTATAATATGTGGTTTAATATTTTTGCTGCTGGTATTCTCTTTTCTGTCTGTCAGTGTTGAATCGTCTTTTTGGTTTTGAGCTGAAAGAGATCTTGAATTATCTTTTGTTTCCGAATTTCCTTTTTTAATACTATTTGCCATTTTCTGGCTCCTTCCATTGGCCTCGTGGAGATTTCTGTTATTATTTTTACCTTTTATGGAGATAGTCACATCAGAGTCTTTTGTAACATTTTGACTGTCTGTTTTCCCTTTTTTGGAGAGAGACAGGTGAGAATCTTTCATGTTTTGGCTGTCTGTTTTTCCTTTTTTGGAGACAGACATGTCAGAATCTTTCATAATGTTTTGGCTGTCTGTTTTCCCTTTTTGGGAGACAGACATGTCAGAATCTTTCATAATGTTTTGGCTTTCTGTTTTCCCTTTTTGGGAGACAGACATGTCAGACTCCTTCATAATGTATTCAGAACAATCAATGTTCTGGCTTGTTCTGTAACAAGATTCGTTTACTTGTGCTTCTGAGCAGCTTGGATTTGATGGGCTAGTTACCTCGGGAAGAATAGTTTTGCCACAATTTGAAGAACGTTTAGGACATATTAGCTTTTCTTGAGCTGCTCTTTGAGGGCAGTGACCAAGACATGAATCATTGCCGCATGCTATTGTTTGATTTTCCTTTTGCAAACACACTAAAGACTCTTGAACATCTCTATGAAGATTGTGAGCTTGACAAGGGTCACCAATATATGCAAATGTGTGATGTTCCTGTCCTGACAAAATTAAAGGCTGCCTTTGAACATCTGCATGATCATAATCAGTTTGACAAATGCCACTGCTACTTGGTATTGTATGATATCCCTGTTCTTTAGTCACAATATGCTCTTCTTGAATATCTCTGTGCTGGGGGTGAGCTGGATGAGTGCCATTGTTACTTGTTAATGCTTGTTGTTCCTGTCCTTTAGTCACAGTATGCTCATTTTGAACATTTCTGTAATGGGGGTGAGCTGGATGGGTGTCATTGCTACTTGTTAATGCTTGTTGTCCATGTCCTTTAGTCACAATATGCACTTCTTGAACATCTCTGTGATGGGGTTGAGCTGGATGAGTGTCATTGCCACTTGTTGATAATTGTTGTCTCTGTCCTGAAGACACTACATGCTTTTCTTGGACATTGATGTGAGGAGGGTGAGGTTGACAAGTGCCACTGTTACGTACCAGTTTTTGAAGTCCTTGTTGCACTACAGACTCCTCTGGACTGACACTTCTCTTATATAATGATCTTTGTTGATCACTGCTTTTCCCAGTAAGATCTTTCTCATGTGAAACATTTGTTGTTATGGATGAATCACTATTCCTATTAATATTTTGTCCAGAGTTTAATGGTCGACTTGATATTAGCTGATTTGGTTTCCCTAAAAGCATTGTCATTGGTAATTTTGAAACACAAGAATTTTGTAGTAAATGGCAGAACTTTGTTAAACTTTCCTCAAAGTCAGATATTTTGACACCAGTGGAAAACAATTTTTCATAAATAATTGCACAATTAAAAGTCTTCAAAACTTCATCTGAGAAAATACATTCAGAATTTTCATACAGTATTTTGAGCAGAGATTCTTGAATTAGGTTTTTTACATCATCCTCTATTTTATTTGTAAAACTTAATAACATATCAGCAAAACATTTATGATTGACTGCAACAACAGTATGCATTAGGTCATGAGCTGTAATGTTAGCGCCTTTGATTTCCATGATTTTGATTCCTTTTACAAACAGTGCATTACTACAGTTAATTCTGCTCAAGTCTTTACTAAAGGAATATCCAGGGTAGTACTGTTTCCTATTCTCTAACTGTTTTCCACTTAGAATTATAATATTATATTTTATGCATGTACTAGTATCAATCTTAAATGCCTTGTCATTAGGGTAATACTTTTTGTTTGATTTGCAGAATGTCCATCCAGGAGTCACTTCTTTCTCACTAGTATAAGTTTCTTCAAGATCTTGCTTTCTAGAAAGAAAAAGTAAAATATCAGTACAGTATATACAGCACAAACTTGTATTTAAATTAATAGATGGTAAAAGAAGCTTGAATATGACTGGGGCCAGCTATGAGGATTTTGGCAGAATTTTTGTGCATTTCCTACACAAATGTTTTGCTAATTTTTATCATCAATAATATGACTTTTTTACAGTGCATCCTCAATTCAGCGAATCTACATTTAGGATGCAGACTTTTCTAGCCTGATTTACTCACCCATTTCAACGGACTCTGGTTCGCTGAAGCAGTGGATGTGGGGATTTGCTTACAATGTTGGGACAGAGTTCACATCCTGATGGAAACTTTCCCAATATATCTTAGGTTACAATTAATAATTCCTTTATATGACAAGTTGGATCACACAAGTGAACAAATGGACCACACAAGAAGTGAACCACATTAACCAAACACCAGCCAGAGTGGTCCACACAACAAGTGAACGACTGAGTTTTCATTATTTTTTATTTTTTTTTTGAGATATATACAAGAGTTGTTACATTCTTGTACAGCCACTAGTACGCATAGCGTTTCGGGCAGGTCCCTGGAATACGATCCCCTGCCGCGAAGAATCGTTTTTTCATCCAAGTACACATTTTACTGTTGCGTTAAACAGAGGCTACAGTTAAGGAATTGTGCCCAGTAAATCCTCCCCGGCCAGGATACGAACCCATGACATAGTGCTCGCGGAACGCCAGGCGAGTGTCTCACCACTACACCACGGAGACTGTAAATTTCCCTGATTTATGGCCCCACTATCTTTGAAAATGAATTTCAAGGCTGAAGCATTAGAAGCTAGCTACATGTGGTGAAATATCTTTATAGACATTTTCTGTGATGAAACAACAAGATTTGACAGATATAGGGAATACTGTAAGCATCACATGGTTTTCCTTTGGAATGACCTATGACTTTGAAAGTTTCAGATTAATAATTTCTAAAACAGGTGTTTTAATAGCTTTTTATTATCCTAATTATATTTCTAAACTAAATATAAAACAAAAACTATACTGTAATATGATAGACATCTGCTATTTTAGAAATTATGTTATTGGCTCTGGCTTTTGAAACAACTCGAGCATGGGTGGATGGGCCTAATCCCTGTACACACAGCACCATGTGTGCTTTTCTACAGATGTGTCTCCACAGTTACGTGACCTACGGTGTCGAAATAGTAAGAGTAATAAATAATTTCCAAAATATTTATTTTTATAGCTCTTATTATCCTAATAATGTTGCTAAACTAAATATACCCTGTACTGTATAACCCAAAAATATATACACTCCCTGACCTTGCTATCGGACCTCAATTATTTGTTTATTCCATCTATTTTTTTGTGATTCAGCCCCAGGTGGCACTTCCACTCAGGAGATCGAAGCCCATACTAGGGGGGACTGATAACTGAGTGGACAGTGCTCTGGGTTCATAGTTCAAAGGGTCCAGGTTCAATCTCCAGCGGAGGCGGAAACAAGTGGGAAGACAAATAAATAAATATAAATATGTTTATTCAGGTAAGGTACATACATACAAGTGATTTTACATAAATTGATCGACTTATAGATAGGGCTAGTACATACAATGCCTAAAGCCACTATTACGCAATGCGTTTCGGGCAGGAAAAACATTAATATCTAAAGCTTAATACTAATTGAGCACACAAAATAAAATGTGTTGAAAACAAATACAAATAAGATAAAAAAAAAAGAAAAAAAGGGGGGGGGGAACATGACTGAAAAAGCACCACAAATACAATAGGTCGACAAACAGCGTTGATTAAAAGAAAGAAACAGACATGGGTTGACAATAGAGGGGTAAGGTAGGTTACAGGAAATTTATTAGGTAGTGTTTCGTTTTTATCTTAAACTGGTTAAGAGAGGTACAGTCTTTTAACATGGTTGGGAAGGTCATTCCACATTCTGGGTCCCTTGATTTGTAAAGCATTTCTAGTTTGATTAAGTCGTACTCTTGGAATATCAAAACTGTATTTATTTCTGGTGTGGTGCTCATGGGTTCTGTTACAACCTTCAATGAAGCTTTTGAGGTCAGGATTTGCATTACAGTTCAGCGTTTTATATATGTATAATACACATGAGAGAATGTGCAGTGACTTAATATCTAACATATTTAGAGATTTGAGTAGGGGTACCGAGTGATGTCTGGGCCAGAGTTGGATATTGTCCTAATAACAGCTTTGTGTTGAGTAATTAGAGGACGTAAATGATTTTGGGTAGTAGAACCCCAAGCACAAATACCATAGTTGAGGTATAGATAGATGAGGGAGTAATAGAGAGTAACCAGGGCAGGGTGGGGTACATAATATCTGATCTTAGAAAGAATGCCAACAGATTTGAAACTTTTTTTGATATATTTAGAATGTGTCCCTGGAAATTCAGCTTGTGATCAATGAGAACGCCAAGGAATTTTCCATCTAGTTTGTTACAAATTTGGGTATTGTTTATTTTGAGATTTATTTGATTAGAGGATTTATTGCCAAACAGCATATAGAAAGTTTTGTCAATGTTAAGGGTGAGTTTGTTGGCAGTTAGCCAAAGATGGACTTTATTTAGCTCAGTATTTACTGTGGCATTAAGAGCAAGGGGGTCAGGACTGGAGTAAATGAAGGTTGTGTCATCAGCAAATAGAATTGGTTTGAGGTGTTGGGAGGCATTTGGAAGGTCATTAATAAAGATGAGAAAGAGGAGAGGGCCAAGTATGCTGCCCTGAGGAACACCAATGTTGATGGGTAGGGTGGGAGAAATTGAATTATTCACAGAAACATACTGGAGCCTGTCAGTAAGGTAAGATTTGAGGTATTGCAGGGAGTGTCCTCTGACTCCATAATGATGTAATTTAAGAAGAAGGTTTTGGTGGTTGACAAGTGTCAAAAGCCTTACGCAGGTCCACAAATAACCCAACAGGGAACTCATTTTTATCAAGAGCTGCATGAATTAAGTTAATCATACTAATATGTGCATCGTTAGTGCTTTTTTGGGGTCTGAAGCCATATTGGCAAGAGCTAAGTATATTGTGTTTGGCCAGATAAGAGTAAAGCTGCTTGTAGATTAGTTTTTCAAAAATTTTTGATAAGTTAGACAGGATTGATATAGGTCTGTAGTTGTTAACATCTGTGAGATCACCACATTTGTGGACAGGGGTTACTCTTGCTTTTTTTAGAATATCTGGAAAGGTTTGGAGTTCAAGTGACTTGTTGAAGAGCAATGTAATTGCAGGGGTTAAGGATCTGGAGGCTTTTTTGTAAATTAATGTTGGTATCTCCTCAAGGGCACTAGACTTGGTTTTAAGGGAAAGGATTATCTCATTGACATTGATTATCTCATTATCTCAGTGGAATTAGTAGGCTTTAGGAACAGAGACTGCGGATAGTTACCTGTAAGATAGTCCTTAACATCAGTACTGGAAGATGGAATATCATTTGCAAGGGATAACCCAATGGAAGAGAAAAACCTATTGAATTCAATAGCAGAATCAGAGGCTGAAAGCTGACCATCGTTATTTGACAGGAGTGTTGATTTGTTGTTTAAAATCTTCTTTGATCCCAATATTTGTGAAATTGTGTTCCAAGTTTTTTAATGTTGCTCTTTATTTGGGTAAATTTATCTTCGCAGTATTTAGTTTTGGCTCGTCTAACTATCTTAGATAGCAATAACGAGTAATTCTTTGAGAATTCTTTGGAGACGGTTCCTAACCTGTACTTCTTCTCAAGGTCATGTTTTTTATTCAAATCAAATCAAATCAAAATGTTTATTTAGGTAAGGTACATACATAAAAGTGAGTGTACAGAGTGATGGAGTAAATAGATAGGGCTAGTACATACAATGCCTAAAGCCACTATTACGCAAAGCGTTTCGGGCATGAAAAACTTAAATGACTAAGCCTTAAGACTAATTGAGCATAAGGAATAAAATGAGTTGAGAAAAACAAAACAGTTAAGAAGGGGGGAACATGGCTGAAAAAGCAGCACAAATGCAATTCGGTCGACAAAACAGCGTCATTTAGAACAAAAACAGACATTGGTTGACAATAGAGGGGTAAGGCAGGTTACAGGGAATTTATTAGGTAGTGCTTCGTTTTTATCTTAAACTGGTTGAGAGAGGTACAGTCTTTAACCCTCAAACCGCGCATATCATATATAAATGATATCAGTGACAAAACCGAAACCGCGCACATCATTTATAAATGATTTCGTGTCTAGCGGTGTAATTTAAACGCCCCGCCTGGGATAGGGGCAGCTATAGTACAGCCACGACTGATAGTTGCCAGATGCCACCTAGAAAAAAAATCCAGCCTAACATTCTTGGGTGTGAGAGCGTCAGTATTCAGCCAGCCACCAAGGCTGGCGCACGCAGCATGAGCTCACAGCACAGCTGTTCAGCTTGTGACCACAGCATCGCCTACAAATGCCATAATATAAATGATACTGCTATTATTTAGCAGTGATAGTATTACTGAAGACCCCTGACTTTGATAAAACTGACCAGGATTCTGATAACAACGTGATTGTGGTGATATTTATCGCTGTGCTCGATGGAGGGAGGAGTACGGCTGTAGAGGGAGGGTTGTGGGCGTCGTCTTCTGACTGTGTGTGACCACCATTTATTGACTGCACTCACCATACCAGCTTAGTGGTTCGCTATGGTGAACACAAATGTAGATACTTATATATAACGTGTGTATAGTGTGAGATAACAGCGAGAGGAGTAGGTTGGGAGCCGCCATTTTGGTGAAGGAGGAGCGTCGTCTGCACGACTTGGCACGTTGTTTACTGATGGCTACTATGCTCTTTGGGCACCATACCAGCTTATTTGTACAAGTATGGTGAATAAATCAGGTAGATACTTGTATATAATGTGTGTATATAGCGTAATAACACCACAACCAATATTGTTGGAGGAGAAATATTAGTGCGTGTGGCCTTGAGGGAGGCCGCCGATCAGCTGACTGTGTGAGTAGCTACGTCTTTGTGGCTTTACTCACCATACAAGCTTAGATGTACAGTTATGGTGAACAAAACATGTAAATGCGTATATATAAGGTCTGTGTATAGTGAATAAATGCAAAAACAGTATTGTGGGAGGTAAATGAGGGTGAGTGAGATGGTGTTGAGGGAGGGAGTGGCAGTGAGTGGCGCGCTGGTGTTTGGCGGCCACTCCTCGTTGCTTTTTGACTCACAAGACCAACTTAGTAGTTCGTTATGGTGAACAAAACATGCAGATACTTATATATAACCTGTGTATATAGTGTAACAACAGCAAAACTATTTGTTTATTGTTTTATGAACATAATAATAGAATCACTTATATGCACACCATAATTTTGAGTACAGCGATGGTTCACACATTTTATAATATAAATATACCACAATTCACTGTATGGAATAATATTACTGCAAAAAAACTAAGAAAAAATCAATCAGAGACATTGAAATAATTAGGTAATAATATATTTGTGGCAACTGCCGTCTGACAGCTCGGGCGGAGCAGACCTCGTCTGGCGAAGGCTCTGCCAACGCCCCTTTTTTGCCACACTTGCCTACCCTATTGCGGCTAAAATATGCCACCTACGATTTTTTTGTTATTTTTTCCGTGATCAGGGAACAAAAATAAACACTTCTATAAGACGAAAGAATTTTTTGGATTTTTTTTTTGTTGCGCCTGTGGGTGTGAATTCCATTTGGGCCCCTAGCGG
The DNA here is from genome assembly GCA_020271785.1 of Procambarus virginalis. Lineage (NCBI taxonomy): Eukaryota > Metazoa > Arthropoda > Malacostraca > Decapoda > Cambaridae > Procambarus > Procambarus virginalis. The sequence goes on from WNGS01109749.1 coordinate 1,804,105, forward strand.
TTTGAGGGTTAACATGGTTGGGAAGGTCATTCCACATTCTGGGTCCCTTGATTTGCAGAGCATTTCTAGTTTGATTAAGTCGTACTCTTGGAATATCAAAACTGAATTTATTTCTGGTGTGGTGCTAATGGGATCTGTTACAACCTTCAATGAAGCTTTTGAGGTCAGGATTGCCATTACAGTTCAGCATTTTATATATATATAATACACATGAGAGAATGTGCAGTGACTTAATATCTAACATATTCAGAGATTTGAGTAGGGGTACGGAGTGATGTCTGGGGCCACAGTTGGATATTGTCCTAATAGCAGCTTTCTGTTGAGTAATTAGAGGACGTAAATGATTTTGGGTAGTAGAACCCCAAGCATAAATACCATAGTTGAGATATGGATAGATGAGGAAGTAATAGAGCATCCCCAGGGCATGGCGGGGGACATAATATCTGATCTTAGAAAGAATGCCAACAGTTTTTGAAACTTTTTTTGATATATTTAGAATGTGTCCCTGGAAATTCAGCTTGTGGTCAATGAGAATGCCAAGGAATTTGCCATCTAATTTGTTACTAATTTGGGTATTGTTTATTCTGAGATTTATTTGATTAGAGGATTTATTGCCAAACAGAATATAGAAAGTTTTGTCAATATTAAGAACACTTTCGCGTTCCCGGGAGTAGGCTGACCTTGACCCCCAATTGAGCCCAGGCATGTGGGCCAACTGCGTGTCAGCACTAAAATGTTTATAATCTTTTCGGGTTGCTGAGCTTAATTTTCACGGTATGTATTTAAATTTGGTATCAATGTGTTCGCCAGAGAATGCTCTAGAAGAATATATACCTACATTTTCACCAAACCTGACGTGAGAACCACACCAAATAAGAAACTATAGCGGTCGTTAGCCGTGAGCGTCAAACAGCGCTGAAATGTTTATGAACTTTTCATGTTTCTCAATCCCAGAATTGTGCTATGTCGTTAATTTTGGTATCACTGTGACCGCAATAAAATTCCCTTCACGGACATATGCATATAAATGTAGAATCATGATCGCGGCCCACCAGCAAGAGTGTGGGAAGTGGCTGAAGTATTACCTCTACCCGACGGCAGATCGGCGAAACACCTTTTAAAAATTCTTATTCTTTTCACTGTCCTGACCTCAATTTTCGATGTACGTACTTAATTTTTGTACCAATATGTTCGCAATAGAATGTTCTAGAAGAACATATGTATAAAATGTCACACAAAGATGCATGTGACCGGCACCAAATAAAAAAAACTTCGTCGATTACACTCGTCATGTCAACATTTTACAATAGTTTTACCACGAAGATACAAGCAAACTCCGTTCTCAATAATAGGCTATGTGACTATTAGAAAAACCGAAAATTTAATGGTAAACATGCTTAAATTATCCCCAAGTCGATCGGATAAGAATTGGATTTTATAGAAATATTTTTTTTCCAATGCCGCTTGAGGTGCATTCAAGAGATAAATATATGTCCTGCTCAAGTGACATATGGGTGCAAAATTGTGCGCAATTTAAAGGCGCTCATTTTAAAACCACTACCAGATTGATCTGATAAAATTTAAATTTTTAACAAATATTTTAATGAGTGACTCAGTGCCACATCGTCGGTGAGGCATCGGGAGAAAAATGGGTGACGCTTAATTAGTCAGTGGAACGTGAAAGTGTTAACCCTTAACCCTCAAACCGCGCATATCATATATAAATGATATCAGTGACAAAACCGAAATCGCGCACATCATTTATATATAATTTCGTGTCTAGCGCTATAATTTAAACACCCCGCCTGGGATAGGGGCAGCTATAGTACAGCCACGACTGATAGTTTAGCCCCTGCTATAGTATTGCTCTTCAACAAGTCACTTGAACTCCAAACCTTTTCAGATATTCTAAAAAAAGCAAGAGTAACCCCTGTCCACAAATGTGGTGATCTCACAGATGTTAACAACTACAGACCCATATCAATCCTGCCTAACTTGTCAAAAATTTTTGAAAAACTAATCTACAAGCAACTTTCCTCTTATCTAGCCAAACACAATATACTTAGGTCTTGCCAATTTGGCTTCAGACCCCAAAAAAAAAGCACTAACGATGCACTTATTAGTATGATTAACTTGATTCATGCAGCTCTTGATAAAAATGAGTTCCCTGTTGGGCTATTTGTGGACCTGCGTAAGGCTTTTGACACTGTCAACCACCAAAACCTTCTTCTTAAATTACATCATTATGGAGTCAGAGGACACTCCCTGCAATACCTCAAATCTTACCTTACTGACAGGCTCCAGTATGTTTCTGTGAATAATTCAATTTCTCCCACCCTACCCATCAACATTGGTGTTCCTCAGGGCAGCATACTTGGCCCTCTCCTCTTTCTCATCTTCATTAATGACCTTCCAAATGCCTCCCAACACCTCAAACCAATTCTATTTACTGACGACACAACCTTCATTTACTCCAGTCCTGACCCCCCATGCTCTAAATGCTACAGTAAATATTGAGCTAAATAAAGTCCATCTTTGGCTAACTGCCAACAAACTCACCCTTAACATTGACAAAACTTTCTATATTCTGTTTGGCAATAAATCCTCTAATCAAATAAATCTCAAAATAAACAATACCCAAATTTGTAACAAATTAGATGGCAAATTCTTTGGTAGTCTCATTGACCACAAGCTGAATTTCCAGGGACACATTCTAAATATATCAAAAAAAGTTTCAAAAACTGTAGGCATTCTTTCTAAGATCAGCTATTATGTACCTCACCCTGCCCTGGTGACTATCTATTACTCCCTCATCTATCCATATCTCAACTATGGTATTTGTGCTTGGGGTTCTACTACCCAAAATCATTTACGTCCTCTACTTACTCAACAGAAAGCTGCTATTAGGACAATATACAACTCTGGCCCCAGACATCACTCGGTACCCCTACTCAAATCTGTGAATATGTTAGATATTAAGTCACTGCACATTCTCTTATGTGTATTATACATATATAAAACGCTGAACTGTAATGCCAATCCTGACCTCAAAAGCTTCATTGAAGGTTATAACAGAACCCATGAGCACCACACCAGAAATAAATACAGTTTTGATATTCCAAGAGTACGACTTAATCAAATTAGAAATGCTCTACAAATCAAGGGACTCAGAATGTGGAATGACCTTCCCAACCATGTTAAAGACTGTACCTCTCTCAACCAGTTTAAGATAAAAACGAAGCACTACCTAATAAATTCCCTGTAGCCTACCCTACCCCTCTATTGTCAACCCATGTCTGTTTTTATTTAAGCAATGCTGTTTGTCGACCTAATTGTATTTGTGCTGCTTTTTCAGCCATGTTCCCCCCTTTTTTATCTCTATTTTTATTTATTCTCAACACATTCTATTCTTTATACTCAATTAGTATTAAGGTTTAGTCATTTAAGTTTTTCATGCCCGAAACGCTTTGCATAATAGTGGCTTTAGGCATTGTATGTACTAGCCCTATCTATAAATCCATCATTCTTTGTAAAATCTCTTGTATGTATGTACCTTACCTAAATAAACATTTATTTATTTTTTATTTATTTATCTCATTCACTTCCTTGCCTAGCAACAAGTCTGTCCAATTATACTCACTAAAAAAATTTCTAAGGTTGCCATAATGTCCTCTCCTAAAGTCAGGTTTTTCAATTGCATCAACCTTCTTATTTTCTTCCAGATTATAACGCATTGCATACTTTATTCCCAAAAAGACATGGTCACTTTTACCCAAGGGAGGAAGGTACTGAATGTCAAATATTTCTTCCTCCTTCCTGGTAAATATCAAATTTAGCATGGAGGGAACGTCCCCTTCCCTCATCCTCCTAGCTTGTTTAACATGTTGATACAAGAATGTTTCCAGGATGAGGTCTACAAATTTACAGGTCCAAAAATCGTCTGTTTTAGCTTCATATGCTTTCCAGTCTATGGATTTCAAGTTGAAGTCACCGACTATCAACAGTCGTGATCTATCGTTATCCGCTCTCGCTATGATCTCTCTCATTATTGTTATAAGACCTTCTCGTTTACTATCTAGCTCCTCCTTTGACCATGTGCTGCTTGGCGGTGGACTATATGCATTTATGATCATTAGTTTATCATCCTCATGGCAGATCTCTAGTGCTATTATGTCAACTTCTTGTGGATTGGCAGTCATTATTTCGTTCACCTTTAGGTGTTCTTTCACCAGCACAGCAATGCCACCGCCTTTGCTAATTTTTCTATCCCGTCTCCAAATTGAGTAGCCCCTTGGGAATATGACCTCATTTAAAATAACATCTTCAAGTTTTGTCTCCGTGAGTGCAACAATGTCTGGTGTCTGCAGCTGTATTACATCACTTAACTCCAGTATATTCGATCTTACTCCATCTATGTTGGTGTATGTAATCTTCAGGAACTTGTTCCCCTTTTCTTATTTTTCACTCCCCCTCTCTCTAATGATTTTGTTGGTTTTCCTTTATGTGCCACTTTACTGGTCTGCCTACCACCTATCACTTTGTAGAAAAAAGAATTGATTTCTTCCTCATTCCTGCTTTCATTTAAACGTTTTGCCTCGGCGAGGTTCAGTTTCAGCTTCTCCCTATTTTCTTTTGAAAGATCTCGTCTTAACGACCACACTTTCCCATCCTCATCACTTTCTAATTTTCTAGCATTCCTTAGTACTTCTTCCATCTGTTTGGCACCATTTAGGGTGATCCTCAAAGGTCGATCTTTCCCTTTTACATATCTGCCTATTCTCCTGTAGTTGCACACATTCTCTATAGTTGTAAGACCTTACACGAGGTGTGGTGAACCCCGTGTATCCGCGGGCCATTTAAATCTTGCGTAGTACTCCAAAGCATCATATGATGCGATGCGCAATTTACTGCAAGTCGGTCAAAGCATCATATGATGTGATGCACAATTTAAGGGTTAACCTGTATACCCTGCAAGGTGATGGAAAAGATTGTTAGAAAAAACCTCTGGAGACGGGACTTCATGACAACCCATCAACATAGGTTCAGAGAGAGTAAATCTTGCCTTACAAGCTTAATAGAATTCTATGATCAGGTGACAAAGATTAAGCAAGAGAGAGAAGGATGGGCGGACTACATTTTCTTGGACTGTCGAAACGTCTTTGACACAGTACCCCCAAAAGAGGCTGATGCTTAACCCTTTAACTGCGCCGCCTCCAAATATGACACCCCTCCAGTGCACAGGAAATAAATTCTCTTGAAGAAAATCTTTTTGTTTTTTAAAGTGTCAAAAACCCTTCCCTCAGTATGAGTATGTCAAAAAAAATTCGAATTTGTACTTTTTTGGCTGCTATGGGGTCCGTAAGTATATATTTACAACATATGTACATATGTTGTATGTACATATGTTGTACACTGTCACACACACTATACACATTCACCATCAACACATTCAGAACATCACGAGTGTGAGCAGCCACACCCAGACAGGCCCTCCCTCATTCCAACATCTTACTCGCCATCATTGCTCCTCCCACCATACTGTTATTGTTTTTATTACACTATTTACACATGTTATATATACCTATCTACATGTTTTATTTACCTGAACTATGCAAGTAAGCCGGTATTGTGTCCAAACAGTACAGTGGCCACCATACACTGCATGATAAATCACACAGCAGACGACGCTACGATTACGACATCACCTCCCTCACCAAAATAGCTCCACTCAACATACCCCTGTTGCTGTTATTACACTATATACACACACTGTATATACCCATGTACATGTCTGTTCCCCATAGCGAACCACGAAGCTAATATGGTGAGCAAAAAAAAAAAGTGTGGTTGCCACACAATGAGGCTACCTCAATTCTCTCACTTCCTCCCTCCCTCACGAAAATTCCTCTTTCCACAATACTACGCACAACGCTAATTATAACGACAATCCTGGTCACTAATTCCTGTAAATGAATAATTGACCACAAGTTTATTTTGAAAAGGAACCTAAGAAGTCGTTTGAAGATTCCTAGATAGATGAAATAATGCTGTGGTGCTGTGGCTAGCGCTGTGAACATTGTGAACAGCATTGATCACTGATATTTGAACATTGTATCCAGTCATTATGACACTCAGGCTCTTCTATAATACTATCATGGCTAAATAATACAGGTTATATATATATATTTTGACATTATTAGGCGATGCTGTGGTCACACGATGCTGTGGTCACACGCTGAACAGCAGTGCTGTGCGCTCATGCTGCGAGCGCCAGCCTTTGTTGCTCACTCACTACTGAGGCTCTCACACCTGGCAATGTGGACCATGATTTTTTTAAAGATGGTGTCTGTTTACAAGAGCCCTGATGAAGCTGAGGAGGCGTGTAGCGGCGTTGCACAGTTAAAGGGTTAAGGCATATTTAACTTTAAAACCAATATGCTTTCCAACAAGTGTTTTTTGAGGTTTTAGTCTTTTATTAATAATTAACTATGTACACAAATTTTATTTGTAACAGCACGTTAGTCCATTCCCAGTTTCTATTTCCCCTGTCCATTCAATACTTTGAATGCTATCAAGAATAGACTTTGACTTTTAAATCTCTTATCAAGTATCCATGGCAACCTTTAATACCCAAAAAGCTGTGTAATTTGTCTTTATAAAATATTCATATATTCTGCCTACAAAGTGACCACTGTAATCTGATCCTGTTAACACAATGTGTGACAGCATAGTTGTAATGACTGGTATATAAAGTCTAGCTTTGTTGTGTGTTTCTCCTAGTTAAAATACCAGTTTGTTTTATTTGTGCTAAATTTTTACTTATAAATAATCAATAAAATTGTGCTTACATTTATTAGTGTGCCAGTTTGTATTATTTCTTGTTTGAAATTTTGAGTGTGTAGAAGTTTGAATTTTTTTTACCACTGTGAGAGCATGAAAATCTTGCTAAATCTTCAATAAAGCAACATTTTCATTTGATGGTAGATAGAGAGGTAATTATCTAAGCGTACTTACAGGATGAGAGCTACGCTCATGGTGTCCCATAGTCCCAGCACTCTTTGTCATATAAGGCTTTGAAATTACTGATGGTTTTGGCTTCTGCAACCTTCTTACCTAACTTGTTCCACCCTTCTACCAATCAATTTGAGAAAGTAAATTTTCTTATATTTCTTCGGCAGCTTTGTTTAGTTAGTTTAAATCAATGACCTCTTGTTCTTGAAGCTCCAGCTCTCAGGAAATCTGCCCTATTAATTTTATCAATTCCCATTACTATTTCGAATGTAGTGATCATTTAGCAGTCTCCGTGGTGTAGTGGTAAGACACTCACCTGGCGTTCCGCGAGCGCTATGTCAAGGGTTCGTATCCTGGCCGGGGAGGATTTACTGGGCGCAATTCCTTAACTGTAGCCTCCTTGATACCTTGAGGATACCTTGAGGTGCTTCCGGGGCTTATCGTCCCCGCGGCCCGGTCATCGACCAGGCCTCCTGGTTGCTGGACTGATCAACCAGGCTGTTGGACGCGGCTGCTCGCAGCCTGACGTATGAGTCACAGCCTGGTTGATCAGGTATCCTTTGGAGGTGCTTATCCAGTTCTCTCTTGAACACTGTGAGGGGTTTGCCAGTTATGTCCCTTATGTGTAGTGGAAGCGTGTTGAACAGTCTCGGGCCTCTGATGTTGATAGAGTTCTCTCTCAGAGTACCAGTTGCACCTCTGCTTTTCAACGGGGGTATTCTGCACATCCTGCCATGTCTTCTGGTCTCATGTGATGTTATTTCTGTGTGCAGGTTTGGGACCAGCCCCTCTAATATTTTAACTGTTTAACCCAACCCCCTCTGTTTAACGCAACAGTAAAATGTGTACTTGGATGAAAAAACGATTCTTCGTGGTGGGGATCGTATTCCAGGGACCTGCCCGAAACGCTACGCGTACTAGTGGCTGTACAAGAATGTAACAACTCTTGTATATATCTCAAAAAAAAAAAAAAAAAAAAAAAAAAAAAAAAAAAAAAAAAAAAAAAAAAAAAAAATTGCCTCTTTTTCTTTTATCTTCTAGTTTTAGCATATTTAGTGCCTCTAAACCGCTCCAAGCAACAGCCTGGTGGACCAAACTCTCACAAGTCAAGTCTGGCCTCGGGCCGGGCTTGGGGAGTAGAAGAACTCCCAGAACCCCATCAACCAGGTATCAACCAGGTAACCTCTCCTTATTGCTCTTGTCCTTCATCTCTGAGAGCCATTTAGTTGCATGTCTGCACCTTTTCCAGTTTGTTGATGTACTTCTTAAGATATGGGCACCATACAACCGCTGCATATTCCAACTTTGGTCTAATAAAAGTAGTGAACAATTTCTTTAGTATTTTGCCATCTATGTATTTAAAAGCAATTCTGAAGTTAGAAAGTGTTGCATAGGCACCTCGCACAATGTTCCTTATGTGATCCTCAGGTGAGTTTTCTACCTGGAACTACCCCTAGATTTCTTTATTAGAATTCTTTAACACTTAAATTGCACAACACGTCATATGATGTGTTGAGTAACTTGCTATAAATTGTGTATCACGTCATTTATTTTATTTATTTATTTATTTATTTTATTTATTTATTTATTCATATACAAGAAGGTACATTGGGAATGTGAGAATATATAATATGGTAATTACAATCTTGTAAAGCCACTAGTACGCGCAGCGTTTCGGGCAGGTCCTTAATCTAAGAAAATTTTTAGTAGGTAAATACTAGCAAAAATTATAAAAAAGAAATGATAACAGTTACATGGCAAGAAAAGAAAAAAGAAAAAAAAAAAAGATGAGAGAAAATTGTAGGTACAGTATAATAAAGCACTTAGGTAGCTAAGATTGATTGCAATGAAAGCTTGAATGGTAGTTGACAAAATTTGGTAGGCACAATACAGCAAATGGCTAGCACATAAAGGAAGACAGCAATGAACACAATGATAAGGTTGTTTGGGTTAAATACATAAGAATTAGGAGATTGGGTAACACTAGATACAGAGCTAAAAATAAAGCTCAGTGTAGGAAACTAAGAAGATGAAATTAAGTACTTTTTGGTTTTGTTTTTAAATAAGGCAAAAGTTTTACAGTTTTTCAATTCACTAGGGAGTGAGTTCCATAGACTAGGTCCCTTAATTTGCATAGAGTGTTTACACAGATTAAGTTTGACCCTGGGGATATCAAAGAGATATTTATTTCTGGTGTGGTGATAATGGGTCCTATTACATCTGTCCAGAGAGAGTTTCAGAGCATGGTTTGCATTTAACCCTCAAACCGCGCATATCATATATAAATGATATCAGTGACAAAACCGATATCGCGCACATCATTTATATATGATTTCGTGTCTAGCGCTATAATTTAAACACCCCGCCTGGGATAGGGGCAGCAATAGTACAGCCACGACTGATAGTTGCCAGATCCCACCTAGAAAAAAAATCCAGCCCAACATTTTTGAGAGTGAGAGCGTCAGTATTGTGCCAGCCACCAAGGCTGGCGCACGCAGCACGAGCTCACAGCACCGCTGTTCAGCTTGTGACCACAGCATCGCCTACAAATGCCAAAATATAAGTGATACTGCTATTATTTAGCAGTGATAGTATTACTGAAGCCCCCTGACTTTGATAAAACTGACCAGGATTCTGATAACAGCTTGATTGTGGAGATATTTAGCGCTCGATGGAGGGAGGAGTACGGCTGTGGAGGGAGGATTGTGGCGTTGTCTTCTGACTGTGTGTGGCCACCATTTATTGACTGCACTCACCATACCAGCTTAGTGGTTCGCTATGGTGAACACAAATGTAGATACTTACATATAACGTGTGTATAGTGTGAGATAACAGCGAGAGGAGTAGGTTGGGAGCCGCCATTTTGGTGAAGGAGGAGCGTCGTCTGCAGGAATTATCGTGTTGTTTACTGGTGACCACAAAGGGTCTTTGGGCACCATACCAGCTTATTTGTACAAGTATGGTGAATAAAACAGGTAGATACTTATATATAATGTGTGTATATAGCATAATAACACCACAACCAATATTGTTGGAGGAGAAATATTAGTGTGTGTGGCCTTGAGGGTGGCCGCCGATCAGCTGACTGTGGAGTAGCTACGTCTTTGTGCGTTTACTCACCATACAAGCTTAGATGTACAGTTATGGTGAACAAAACATGTAAATACGTATATATAACGTCTGTGTATAGTGAATAAATGCAAAAACAGTATTGTGGGAGGTAAATGAGGGTGACTGAGGTGGTGTTGAGGGAGGGCGTGGCAGCGAGTGGCTCGCTGGTGTGTGGCGGCCACTCCTCGTTGCTTTTTGACTCACAAGACCAACTTAGTAGTTCGTTATGGTGAACAAAACATGCAGATACTTATATATAACCTGTGTATATAGTGTAACAACAGCAAAACTATTTGTTTATTGTTTTATGAACATAATAATTGAATCACTTATATGCACACCATAATTTTGAGTACAGCGATGGTTCACACATTTTATAATATAAATATACCACAATTCACTGTATGGAATAATATTACTGCAAAAAAACTAAGAAAAAATCAATCAGAGACATTGAAATAATTAGTAAATAATATATTTGTGGCAACTGCCGTCTGACAGCTCGGGCGGAGTAGACCTAGTCTGGCAAAGGCTCTGCCAACGCCCCTTTTTTGCCACACTTCCCTACCCTACTGCGGCTAAAATATGCTACCTACGATTTTTTTGTTATTTTTTCCGTGATCAGGGAACAAAAATAAACAATTCTATAAGACGAAAGAATTTTTTGGATTTTTTTTTTGTTGCGCCTGTGGGTGTGAATTCCATTTGGGCCCCTAGCGGTTTGAGGGTTAAGAACAGGGTTTTGTAGATGTAGTTGACACAAGAGAATGTGTGGAGGGAGTTAATATTTAGCAAGTTTAGGGATTTAAACAAGGGAGCTGAGTGTTGTCTGAAAGCAGAGTTAGTTATTATTCTGATAGCAGATTTTTGCTGGGTGATGATGGGCTTAAGGTGGTTTGCAGTGGTAGACCCCCATGCACAGATACCATAATTAAGATAGGGGTAGATTAGAGCATAATAGAGAGAGAGGAGAGCAGAGTTAGGAACATAATATCTGATTTTGGAGAGTATACCAACTGTCTTAGAGACTTTCTTAGTTATGTGTTGAATGTGGGTGCTGAAGTCGAGTCTCTTGTCTAGGAATAGGCCAAGAAACTTGCCATCATTTTTATTACTGATGTTAATGTTGTCTATCTGTAGCTGAATTGCATTTGATGATTTGCTTCCAAATAAGATGTAGTAAGTCTTTTCGATGTTTAATGTTAGTTTGTTAGTTGACATCCAGAAGTGGACTTTTTTTAATTCATTATTCACAACATTATTTAGTGTATGTGGGTTGAGGTCTGAATAGATAAGAGTAGTATCGTCAGCAAACAATATAGGTTTGAGAATATTAGAGACATTAGGCAGATCGTTTATATATATAAGAAATAGAAGAGGTCCTAAGATACTGCCCTGTGGCACTCCAACGGTAATTGGTAGAGTGGAAGAAGTTGTTTCATTGATAGTTACATATTGGTGTCTGTCACTAAGATAGGATCGGATGTAGTCAAGGGCAAGGCCTCGGATTCCATAATGCTGGAGTTTAAGTAAGAGGTAGTTGTGATTAACAGTATCAAAGGCTTTTCTTAGGTCAATGAAGAGTCCAATCGGAAACTCATTTTTGTCAAGTGCTGAGTAGATTACGTCAAGGAGACTAATGATTGCATCGTTGGTCTCTTTTGGGACCTGAAGCCAAACTGGCAGGGGCTGAGTATGTCGAATTTTACGAGGTAGGAATAGAGCTGTTTGTAAATAATTTTTTCAAATATTTTTGATAGAATGGGTAGATTTGATATTGGTCTATAATTGTTTATGTCCGCCGGATTGCCTCCTTTATGGACTGGCGTTACTCTTGCTTTTTTGAGGATATCAGGGAAGGTGTGACACTCTATAGATTTGTTGAACAGTAGGGCTATGGGTGGGGCAAGGGCATGGGAGGCTCTCTTGTATACAATGGACGGAATTTCACTGGTGTTCCCTGCCTTTGTTTTTAGAGAGTGTATGATGGACACAACATCTTCCGGGCTGATTGGTGAAAGGAGAAGAGAGTTTGGATAGCTGCCTGAGAGATATGTGTTAATATGTGTCTGAGTCTGTGGGATTTTACTGGCAAGATTAGCACCAACCGATGAAAAGAAACTATTAAATTCATTTGCCATTTCTAAATCAGTTGACGGTATATCCCCATCCTTGTAGAGTTTTATTTGGTTATGTGAGTGTTGTTTAGTTCCTAGGATACTAGAGATGGTTTTCCAAGTGCTTTTCATGTTGCCTTTTGCTTCATTGAATCTATTCACATAATATGCAAGTTTTGCCTTTCTTATGATACTGGTAAGCATTGATGAGTACCTTTTAGCTACTTCCTTTGAAACTAGGCCAATCCTAAGTTTCTTTTCATATTCATGTTTCTTGTTGATTGAATTGAGAATGCCGCTTGTGAGCCATGGATTGTTTAATCTTTTGTCAGTTACTTGCTTGGTAAGAAGGGGACAATGAAGGTTGTAGAGGCTTAGAGTTTTGGAGAGGAAGAGGTTAGCTAATGAATTTATATCCTGGGTATTATTGAATTCAGAATCCCAGTTAATATTGTGAAATGCATCTGTAAGATTGCCCAAAGCTGATTCACTGTGTAGCCTAAATGAAAGTTTCTTGCTTTTTGGTGGTGTTATGTCCATGTTCGCTATGAGAAAGGTAGGATAGTGGTCAGTTGTTCTGTCGTAGATTATACCAGATACAAGGGGAGCTGTTATGTTTGTCCATATGTGGTCCAAGGTAGTGGCTGATGTTTGAGTGACTCGGGTAGGTTTGGTGATTGTGGGGATTAGCATACAGGAGTTCATGCTGTTAAGGAAATAGTCAACTTGAGAGCAATTTTGTTGACCCAGGTCAATATTAAAGTCTCCTCCCAGAATGATGTGGTTTTTGTTGAGATTGTTGTTTATAATAAGATTACTTAGGTTGTCTGAGAAAGAAGCTATGTTAGTATTGGGAAATCTATAGATGGCTCCAATAGTCAATGAGGATTTAAGGGATTTAATTGTAAACTGAGCAAAAGTATATTCACAGTAGTCATCTCTGTCACTAATAATACTGTTGCAGATAAATGTATCTCGGTAATATATAGCTGTGCCACCACCTTTTTTATTTGGCCTACAGTTATGAATGGCTTTATAACCAGCTAAGTTGTAGAGTTGGGTATAGTCTTTATTTAGCCAAGTTTCTGTTAGAATAATGAACGATAAGTTAGTACCTAGTGCTGTGAGTAATGCATTTAAATCGTCAAAATGTTTACCAAGTGATCTAACATTTTGGTTGTAAACTGATAAACAGGTGTTATTTTGGAGTTTGTTTTTAGCCTGGTGTGCTGTGAAATACTTGCAATAATGATGATCAATGTGCTGGTTGGTGTAGATATGAGACAGAAGATTTTGATCAGGATCAATATCAGTGTGCATAGAGATGCAGAGGGATCACGATACAAGATACATGATATAGCAAAACACAAGAATAAAAGCAAATACAATAAAATAGTAACAATTTAGAAGTAAAATAGAGATCCAATAGATAGCCAGGAAGGACACAGAAGTTAGATAAAATAAAAAAAACAAAAAATCAGTAGAGACTGACAATATAAATGTAAAATAAAAAATAATAAGAAAAATAATAATCATAAAGTAAAATGAACTTGAGGATAATTAGCTTAGTAATGGTTAATTAAAATCCTATAGTTGGTATGAACCTAAGAAAACAAAGTGAGCTCAAATAGATAATTCCGAAAAAAAAGAAAAAAAAAAGATATATATTACTCAGATATATGTATATCTGAGTAAATCTTGAATTTACTCTAATATAAATCTAAGTGTAAAAATAAACAGGGTGAGAGTATATTAATGTGGAAGATTTTACTATGATACTGTGGTAGATGATATAAACAATTATACTATTACTTAATTCCAATAAATGATTACAAGAAACAAATACCAAGTTACTTTAAATATAACAGGGTAATAAGATCCCTAGGTTTAGTGACAAGGGGATTAACTAAGAACAAATAATTAAGAGTAAAAAACAGGCATAGATGACAAACAAAAAATAAAAATAAAATAAAAATAAAAAACCTTTGAAAGGAAAGGCAGAGCTTAAGTACACTTTGGTTGTATGTGAGACTACAAATTATGATCTGGTTATTCAGCTGATATCCCACAGTCAGCCAGGAAGGAAGTGAGGTGAGCCTCAGTGGTTATGACATAAGTTTTTCCAGAGTCAGTCTTCCTAGCTATTATTTACCATCGCGCACAAAACAATGTTTAATAGCAGGGGATTTTTTGCAGATTCCACGTAGTTTATATAAGAGATTTTGTCTGAATCTGGTTAGACATTCGTTCACATAAACATTGGATTTCCCACCGACTGCAGCAGTGATAAGGTCAGACTTGCGGGAGCAGCTATCTAACTTCACACGTATCTTCCTGTTATTTGTGCCAGATGATTTCGTACCCACTCTATAAGCTGACTTGATGTCACTTGCTTCGATTGAATAATTCAGCTTAGTACGTCATATGATGTGATGGAGTACCGCCCAAGATTTGAATGACCAGCAGGGTAGAGGGGGCCCCCATATGCTGCCCAGAGGCTATACTAAACAGCTGCCATTTGTAAAAAAAATGCAGCTCACGCTACCAACGCGTGGCAGGCCTTCATGCAGTTACCCAGCGGTCACCATTGCGAGCGCACGGCGAACACCTCCCGGGCACGCACCACCCAATCACTTACCCAAGAGCAAATAACACTGAATTATTTTCTGATGGTGAGGAAAGTGATTTTGATGACTATGACAATGATAAGGACTACACACAATTGACCGATGATAGTAGCACAGACAGTGAAAATGAGATACAGCTCCTCCCATGCGAGGCCTACACGCTCATCTGTGCCTCCGCGCCCAGTGTCTACACCAATTCACCCACGACCACATAGTTCCTGTGCTTATTTAGAGTATGAGGAAAGTTTGGGTGACGAGTTAGAGGAAGGTGACTCATTTTCTGGTTTTAGTGAAGTGGAATCAGAGAATAGTGTTACCGAGCCTGTTGCTAGTACCAGTGGTGTTACCGGGCGAGAATTTGTTGCATCAGCAGCGTCTCGCCCAGCCAAGCGATACCGCATGGCACCATATAAAGAACCAAGACCCTCGTTCAAGTGCTTTCACCTCACGTTCACGTAGCAGCCGTACTTTGCGTAGATGGGCTTCAGCTCCTGGTCCACAGTGTGCATCGCTTCCTCGCCGTCATGCCCCGCCCCTGTTGCTTCTCGCAGGACACCAGGTGTGCTTGTATAGAGTGATTGTGACAAATTTTATTCCTCTAACCCCTGCCTTTGACAGTAAAAACGTTAGGATTACAGAGCTTTTCTGATAATGGAGGAGGACATGTGTAAATTGATTTATTTTTACAGCATTCTCTGCTGAGCTTTCAGGGAAATATATTGTACACCAAACGAACCTNTGTGGTGTCTGTGTATAGCTGAGATAGTCTTGGTAGTAAGGTTGATGTAAAGTCATTCCTGGTTACTGACTTTAATAATAATAAACGATTACATGACTATGGCTCCCAAGCTTGGCAGGCGTCCTGTGCTTTGTTTACCTTCTCTAGTGGCGTCCAGCCGCCGCACATAGAAAACGGATGGTACCATTTTCTGTGAACATGACATCCCTCCTTTTCTTTAAAAAGAATGAATACAGGATGTCTACCATGCTTGTAGCACAAAGCAAAGTTATTGACACAAAGTAAGTTATTAACATATCAAGAGATATTGCATACATTTAACATTAATTAAACACACAAAGAATTTAAACAATCTTTACCACAAAGGATTTCAATGTTAAAAATACATATGCAATGTTAAACAAACATGAAAGAAACTGTAATACAAAGTTACAAAATATTGAATGAGAGATCTGCATTATTCAAACAATATTAAATTTAGTTCAGCATAACAAGTAAATACTTTGCATTACATAGGAACACAATTAATCATCATATCGTGTAGGGCGTTTAACATGTCGTTTTGGACGAGAGTCCTTAAATACAAAAACATCCCTCGATGAATTGTTTATCGAGTTATAACTCATTTTTTCTTTTTCTTTTGCACGACTTTGCACTTCATCATTTTCTACACTATTTGGAATCACTTTGAAATAAGCCATATTACGTGTTATACTATGATCTCTATTACTCGCTGTTACCATAGTTCCTTTTACACTAATCACTTTATATGGTTTTGTATCATACGGCATATCTAGCTTTCCCTCTTTTTTCTTTTTAACGAGAACAGTATCTCCAACCTTTATGAATTGTTCCTTTGCACGTTGATCATGAGCAATTTTCATTTTGCCCTTGGCTAGTGCATCCTTCTGAGCGAGACGTTTATCCGTTACCTTGGCTGGCATGACAGGTAGTGCGATTCTCATAGGACGTCCAAATAAAAGTTCGCCAGGCGACTTGCCCAGTGTTCCATGCGGTGTTGCACGGTAGTTCCTGAGAAAAGCATACATAGCTTGTTTCCAGGATCGTCCTTCGGCATGAGCACAGCGTACAGCTTTCATGAGAGGTTGCATGAATCTCTCTACTTCTCCATTTGCTTGAGGATGTAGTGGCATCACACGGCGGTGTTTGAATCCAATATGCTCAGCAAAGTTGACAAAGTCTTGTCCATTAAATGGCGGTCCATTGTCCGTCTTGACAACTTCAGGAATGCCAAAGTTTGAAAAGATCTTGTCGAGTTTCGGGATGACAGCCTTTGCAGATGTGGAAGTGATGATTTCTACTTCTGGATAACGTGAGTGATCATCAATGACTACCATCAAGTACTCTCCAGTTGGTAGCGGTCCACAGAAATCCATCGATACTTCCATCCATGGTGCAGCAGGTAGTGGTGAAGGTTGTAGAGGTGTTGGTCTTGAAGTATCCACTGCAGCTTGGCAAGGGACACAGGCATCATGCATGTCCTTAGCTTGACGATCAATGCCAGGAAACCACACCTTTTCTCGTAGCAGCTGTTTGGTCCTTACAAGACCTTGGTGTCCTTGATGTGCAAGCTTCAGAGCACGTTGCTGGAGAACAGCTGGAATGACGATACGAGTACCTCGCAGCACGGTGTCGCGTTGTTGCGTAACACTTAATTCTGTCTGGATGCGTTCAAGTGCTTTGAATGCATCTTGGTCAACTCCTGAGGGTGGGATGCGTGGAAACTTTTTCTTAGTCAATGCATCCACTGTTGCTTGCAGAGTTGGGTCCTCTAGGGTTGCAGTACGGATTTCATCAAGAGTGAGAGCCTTAGGGACTGCATCACAGGTTACAGAGTGTACATATTCCTCGGCAACTTGCTGATGCTTGGTGATGGTGAAACTGTTGGCAGGATGTCGACTGATGTAATCAGCGGGATTGCCTGCACCTGGCTTGTATTTCACCGTAAAGTTGTATGGTTGCAGACGAAGAGCCCATCTCTCAATGCGAGCTGGTGGTTTGGACTTTGGATTATTGAAGATGGTCTCCAACGGTTTGTGGTCAGTGACTATCGTGGTAAAGGGTGCACCAAGCAGATACACATTGAAGTGTTCACAGCCCCATACAAGAGCAAGAGCTTCCTTCTCTGTCTGACTGTATCGTTGCTCAACATCTGTGAGAGAACGGCTGGCGTAGGCAATTACTACTCTTGAATCTGGTTGACCAGGTTTGTGTTGGGCTAACACAGCACCTAAACCAACAGGACTAGCATCCACCGTTAACTCAGTGTCCATTGATGGATCAAAGTATGCAGCAGTCGCATTTTCTACTAGTGCATCTTTCACAGCATCAAATGCATTTTGCTCGACATCGCTCCAGTACCATGATGCATTTTTCTTCAGGAGCTCACGTAGAGGCTTCGTAATGGTAGCAAAATCTGGAATGAAGCGAGAACAGTAGTTTGCCATTCCCAGAAAACTATGTACTTCAGTGGATGTTGAAGGAGGTGCAGCATTCTTGATATCTGCAACTTTCTTAGGATCTGGAGACAGACCTTTGTCACTAAGTACATGTCCAAAGAATTCAATTTTATGTTGATTGAACTCACACTTTGCTCGGCTTAGCGTCAAATTCTTTTCTCGTAAGCGTTGCAATGTTGCACGAAGAGCTTTGTCGTGTTCAGCTTGGGTACGGCCATAAACAATGATGTCATCAGACATGTTGTCAGCATTAGGTATATCTTGCAATACCTGGCTGATGATGTGCTGGAATACTTCAGCAGCACTGTTAATACCAAAACTCAGGCGCTTGTACCTATACAGACCTCGATGTGTCGTAAACGTTGTGATGAATCGACTCTCATCATCAAGTTCAAGCTGATGATAGCCCTTGTTTAAATCTAACTTGCTGAATACAGTTGCACCATTCAAGCGGTAAATCATATCATCTACAGTGGGTGTAGGATGGCGTTCACGCATTATTGCCTTGTTGGGAACACGCATGTCTACACAAATGCGTATCTCATCTGGATTCTTCGGCTTTGGTGGAGTGACAATTGGGCTTACCCATGGTGTTGGGCCTGTTACCGGTTCAATGATATCTAGTTCTATCAGCCTATCCAGTTCGGCATCGACTTTCTTGCGAGTATGGAATGGTTGTCGGCGATGTGGTTGGGCAACTGGAATTACATCTGGGTTGATATGCAGATGTACCTTGCTATCAGTATAACAACCTATGGATTTAAACCGATCAGAAAATTCAGCAACAATAGCATCAACATTGTTTGCAGATTCCACTGCTACAGCATTAGAAAGCTGAAGTAGCCCCAATTTGGTTGAAGTCTTGTAACTGAGTAAAGACTCCTTTGCATTCCTAACAACATGGAATGTAGTAATGAGCATTGCATTCTTTGACTTAATCTCTGCAGTGAAAGTTCCAATCACTGGTAAGGCTACCTTTGAAGCATAGGCAGTGGCTTTGCCATTATAGTTTTCAAGCTTTGGGAACTGTTTTTTAAATTTTTCATAGTGGCACTCAGCAATGGTGTCAATGTTTGATCCAGTGTCAATGAGAATTTTGAGACAAATGCCAGCAATGTATACTATAGTCTCTGGGTTGTTTGGAAGATCATTCCATTTTGTGATTGATTGTACTCCATAAATATAATCACATTCACTGTCATCTGAGACTGGTTGTAATGAAATGTTGTCTTGTATATTATTAACATTCTTGATTTGAGGTGCAATATTGTGTTTGCCACCTCGACTCCTATGACTTGATCCTCGTACATTGCTTTTATTTATTGATTGTGGTTTCTTTAGTGCGGAACGACACATAGCACCAAAATGATTTAGTTTTCTACACTCATAGCACTTCTTACCTTGTGCAGGACAAACATTATCTTGGTGTGGGTAGTCTCCTCCACAATTGTAACATTTATTATTGACAACCTCTGATGTGAGTCGTTGTGACTGCTTGAGTCTTGTTCCATGACTCCAGTTGTGATGTGGTTCTCGGCTCAATTTAATGTTAGGTTTGGCATGATATCTTCTATGATCATGGTGTACTCCCTGAACCTTACATACTTCATGACTGTTAGTAACAGTGGCAGAACCGTTGTTGGCACTGCACTCCATGACACGAGCATCACGTGCAGCATCTTCCATTCGACGAGCCATATCCAGTATCTTGGTAAGAGAACTTTCATCATCAACAAGTTCTAGAGCTCTTCGACGAAGACGTGTAGATGTGCATGTTTCAATTATTTGCTGTTTGATTTCTTTGTCAACATCAGCAAACTCACAATGGGTTGCTAAACCCTGCAGACGTGTATGGTATTGATCAACAGTTTCATTAGAGAGTTGTTTTGCTCTCCTGAAATGCATAATTTCCATAGCAGTATTTTGCCTTGGTTTGAAATGCTCAGTTAATTTGGCCTTGGCAGTGTCATAATCTTTGGCACCACCAGTGTCTTTCAGTGTATCAAAGATGTCACAAACTCTATCACCTGCATAGTGAAGCAGAAAGGCACGCTTTCTTTCAGCACTTTTGATATCAGAAACTATCAACAAATTTTCAAACCTTTTAAGCCATTTGACCCACCTCTGTGACAGGTTTGTCTGGTCACAGTCAGGATCAAATGCAGGAAACTGAGGTATATTTGCCATTTTTACTGAATAAATTTAAACTTATCACTTAAAATGTTCCTCAGAATATATAACACTTACTGCACTGTATATGTTATTTAAGAATTCACTGTAATTACTTTAATTTTGCAAAGCACACAAGCATTTTAATGCAAAAGTTCACAACAGTGCACAACACAGCAGCAACTGACTTCTTACCTAGCCCTTGTGTACATGTGTTGTTCCTACTCACAGCAACACAGCAGTTGTTAGCAGTTGGTACAGCAATTGTCAGCAGTTGGTACAGCAGTAGGCAGCAGTTGTCAGCAGTAGGCAGCAGTTGGCAGCAGTAGGCAGCAGTTGGTTCACAGCGTGAAGAATTTTGTAGCACGGAGCGTCGTTTCGTAACCAAAACATCGGGTTTTGTACACTGCATCAAAGCGTCGTTTCGTACACAGCGTCGGCAGATTCCTCTCTCACAGCAACAATCAGCACAGCTTGGGTAGCACACAGCATTGGCCAGCACACAGCAACGGCCAGCACACAGCAACGATCAGCACACAGCAACAGTCAGCACACAGCATGGGGTTGCATACAGCATCGGGTATGGTGCTCAGAGACAGCTTCTCCTTCCTCCTCTAGGCGAATCAGCATGCTCCTTCCTTGTGTTTTGTTGAACAAAATACCTGCGTTCCCAGTTCATCCTCGTCGCCAATGTGGTGTCTGTGTGTAGCTGAGATAGTCTTGGTAGTAAGGTTGATGTAAAGTCATTCCTGGTTACTGACTTTAATAATAATAAACGATTATATGACTATGGCTCCCAAGCTTGGCAGGCGTCCTGTGCTTTGTTTACCTCTTCTAGTCTAGTGGCGTCCAGCCGCCGCACATAGAAAACGGATGGTACCATTTTCTGTGAACATGACAGATGGGTACACGGATAATGACAAATATGTGTTCGTATTACTTGATAAGAGATTCCAGGAGGTCTTCACATAAGAGCAAGGAGAAGTCCCTGGACTAAGAGTGGTGGCGATAAACCAAGCCGCCTTGGAGGATATTGAAATTATCAGAGATGGATCTACTGGATCTGGACGTGACTAAGGTGGATAGACCTGATGTAATCTCACCATGGATGCTAAAAGAGGGGGCAGAAGCATTTTACATGTCTCTCTCTATAGTGTATAACAAGTCGCTGGAAACAGGAGACCTACAGAAAGTTCGAAGACAGCTAACATAGTACCAATATACAAATAGGGTGATAGGCAGGAGGCCCTAAACTACAGACTGGTGTCCTTAACTTGTATACCATTCAAGGTGAGGGAGAAGATCGCAAGAAAATAGCTTGTAGCACATCTGGAGAGATGTGGGGGCAGACTGCATTTTATTAGACTATCAGAAAGCTTTTGATTAAGTCTCCACAAGAGATTGTTGCATAAGCTGGAGAGACAGGCTGTAGTAGCTGGTAAGGTGCTCCGGTGCAGAAGGGAAGTACCTAAACAACAGGAAGCAAAGAGTTACTGTGAGGAATGAGACCTCAAAATGGCGTGATGTCACACAATCCCATAGGGTTCTGTACTCGGTCCTATCTTGTTTCTGATATACGTTAATGATCTTCCAGATGCTATAGACACATTCCTCTCAATGTTCGCTCATGTTGCTAAATTTATAAAAAGGACTGAGACAGGGGAAGACAGCAAGGGACTACAAGATGACCTGGACAGACTGAAGAATTGGTCCAACAAATAGATTCTAGAATTTAACTCGAGCAAATGTAAAGTTATGGAGATAGGTGTAGGGAGCAGGATGCCAAATATAAGGTACAAGTTGGGAGTTGAAATCTTTCAGGAATCAGGAAGAGAAAGATCTGGGGGTTGATATCACGCCAGATCTATCTCCTGAAGCCCAATCAAAAGGTATCATCAGCGTCATATGCAAGGCTGGCAAACATAAGAACTGACTTCAGAAATTTGTGTATGGAATAATTCAGAACTTTGTATACCTATATGTTTATTTATTTTGTATTTATTTATATATATATGTAAGACGGTACAATGGGTTTATGAGAATACAAAGCATTGATGTTTTTACATTCTTGTAAAACCACTAACACGCATAGCGTTTCGGGCAGGTCCTTAATCTAACAGATAATTTTCAGTCTGGCTTCTACGCAACCTCGCCAGAGCCGTTTCCCATCGCCGGTTACGATGGTAGGAGGATGGCCATGAGGACACACAACTCTTAAGAGTATGCAGTTTGTTTCCAGTAACAGAAGACCAAGAAGCCTGCCAACGGATAAGGATGGAGGAATGGATAACTGGGTAAAAGTCGGAATAAAGAATACTTTTACGAGAGATGGGACAAGAGTGGACAGCTTCCCTGGCGGCAGCATCCGCACGCTCATTTAAAGAGAACCAATATGGCTGGGAACCCAACAAAACTCAACCGACTTAAATTTACTGTGAACAAGAAACAGCCAATGCTGGATCTCGACAACCACTAGATGAACCGGATTAAAGGACCCAAGAGCCATGAGGGCACTACGAGAGTCAACAACAACAAAGGAAGATTAACAACGAGAAAGCAGGAGACGAAGAGCATAGAGAATAGCAAAAATTTAAGTGTTTACACAGATTAAGTTTGACTCTGGGGATATCAAAGAGATATTTATGTCTGGTGTGGTGGGCATGTGTTCTATTACATAAATAATAAATAAATAAATAAATAAATAAATATAAATATGTTTATTCAGGTAAGGTATATACATACAAGTGAGGTTACATTAATGGATCGAATTATAGATAAAGCTAGTACATACAATGCCTAAAGCCACTATTACGCAATGCGTTTCGGGCAGGAAGAACATTAATATCTAGAACTTAATACTAATTGAGCATAAAGAATAAAATGTGTTGAGAACAAATACAAATAAAGATGAGAAAAAGGGGGAACATGACTGAAAAAGCAGCACAAATACAAAATGTTGACAAACAGCATTGATTAAAAAAAAAAGGTAGGTAGGTTACAGGGAATTTATTAGGTAGTGTTTAGTTTTAATCTTAAACTGGTTGAGAGAGGTACAGTCTTTAACATGGTTGGGGAGGTCATTCCATTCTGGGTCCCTTGATTTGTAGAGCATTTCTAGTTTGATTAAGCCGTACTCTTGGAATATCAAAACTGTATTTATTTCTGGTGTGGTGCTCATGGGTTCTGTTACAACCAGCAATGAAGCTTTTGAGTTCAGGATTGGCATTACAGTTCAGCGTTTTATATATGTATGATACACATGAGAGAATGTGCAGTGACTTAATATCTAACATATTCAGAGATTTGAGTAGGGGTACCGAGTGATGTCTGGGGCCAGAGTTGGATATTGTCCTAATAGCAGCTTTGTGTTGAGTAATTAGAGGACGTAAATGATTTTGGGTAGTAGAACCCCAAGCACAAATACCATTGTTGAGATATGGATAGATGAGGGAGTAATAGAGAGTCACCAGGGCAGGTCGGGGTACATAATATCTGATCTTAGAGAGAATGCCAACAGTTTTTGAAACTTTTTTTGATATATTTAGAATGTGTCCCTGGAAATTCAGCTTGTGGTCAATGAGAACGCCAAGGAACTTACCATCTAATTTGTTACAAATTTGGGTATTGTTAATTTTGAGATTTATTTGATTAGAGGATTTATTGCCAAACAGAATATAGAAAGTTTTGTCAATGTTAAGGGTGAGTTTGTTGGCAGTTAGCCAAAGATGGACTTTATTTAGCTCGGTATTTACTGTGGCATTTAGAGCAATGGGGTCAGGACTGGAGTAAATGAAGGTTGTGTCGTCAGCAAATAGAATTGGTTTGAGGTGTTGGGAGGCATTTGGAAGGTCATTAATGTAGATGAGAAAGAGGAGAGGGCCAAGTATGCTGCCCTGAGGAACACCAATGTTGATGGGTAGGGTGGGAGAAATTGAATTATTCACAGAAACATACTGGAGCCTGTCAGTAAGGTAAGATTTGAGGTATTGCAGGGAGTGTCCTCTGACTCCATAATGATGTAATTTAAGAAGAAGGTTTTGGTGGTTGACAGTGTCAAAAGCCTTACGCAGGTCCACAGATAACCCAACAGGGAACTCATTTTTATCAAGAGCTGCATGAATCAAGTTAATCATACTAATAAGTGCATCGTTAGTGCTTTTTTTTTGGGTCAGAAGCCATATTGACAAGAGCTAAGTATATTGTGTTTGGCTAGATAAGAGTAAAGCTGCTTGTAGATTAGTTTTTCAAATATTTTTGACAAGTTAGGCAGGATTGATATAGGTCTTTAGTTGGTAACATCTGTGAGATCACCACATTTGTGGACAGGGGTTACTCTCGCTTTTTTTTTTTTAGAATATCTGGAAAGGTTTGGAGTTCAAGTGACTTGTTGAAGAGCAATGCAATAGCAGGGGCTAAAGATCTGGAGGCTTTTTTTGTAAATTAAAGTTGGTATCTCATCAAGGGCACTGGACTTGGTTTTAAGGGAAAGGATTATCTCGTTGACGTCAGTGGAATTAGTAGGCTTTAGGTACAGAGACTGTGGATAGTTACCTGTAAGATAGTCCTTAACATCAGTACTGGAAGATGGAATATCATTTGCAAGGGATGACCCAATGGAAGAGAAGAACCTATTGAACTCAATAGCAGAATCAGAGGCTGAAAGCTGACCAACGTTATTGGACAGGAGTGTTGGTTTGTTATTTAAAATCTTCTTTGATCCCAATATTTGTGAGATTGTGCTCCAAGTTTTTTTAATGTTGCTCTTTATTTGGGTAAATTTATCTTTGTAGTATTTAGCTTTCGCTCGTGTAATTATTTTAGATAGCAATAACGAGTAATTCTTTGAAAATTCTTTGGAGACAATTCCTAACCTATACTTCTTTTCAAGGTCATGTTTTTTATTAATGGATTTAAGTATTCCCTTTGTTAGCCAGGGATTGTTTAGCCTTTTGGTTGTGACTTGTTTTGTAAGCATAGGACAGTGGGTGTTATAAAGGTTAAGAGTTTTTTGAAGAAAAGATTGCACTGCTAGGTTGATGTCCCCTATGTTACCTAACTCGGATTCGAAGTTGACATTATCAGCAGCAGTTATAAAATTGTCTATAGCAGTTTCATTGTGCAGCCTAAAGCTTAACTCCCTTGACTCAAGAGGTGGTTTGTTAATGTTAGTTAAGAGAAATGTGGGGTAATGGTCTGTAGTGCTATCGGTGATTATACCTGAAGTAAGCGGAGAGGTTATGTTGGTCCAAATGTGATCTAGAGTCGTGGCAGTGCTATCAGTGATTCTAGTAGGTCTAGTGATTAAGGGTGTGAGGAAGCAGGAATTCATACAGTTGAGGAAGCTAACAGCAGTAGGGTGTTCAGGCTTGCAGAGGTCAATATTAAAGTCCCCTGCGATATTAGATGGTTTTTGTTCAGCTGTTATCTAGTATTAGATTTCTAAGGTTTGAATTGAATTCGGACAAACATTGTTTACACCATGAGCTGTAAAATATCTGCAATTTTGATCATTAAAGTGATGATTGTCATAGATAGTGGATAAGAGGTTTAGTTCTGGGTCTATACTTGTTTGCATCAGAAGGCTGGTTGTAGGAAAATAAGGCGAAGAATGGCAATTACAAAATAAAATTTCGAATTTGAATTTTGAATTTTAATTTTGACTATCCTGCCTTTCTCATAGCGAACATGGACTTAACACCACCAGAAAGCAAGAAACTTACATTCAGGTTACACAGTGAATCAGCTATAGGCAACCTTACAAATGCACTTCACAATATTAACTGGGAATCTGAATTCAATAATACTCAGGATACAAATTCATTAGCTAACCTTTTCCTCTCCAGAACGCTAAGCCTCTACAACACTCATTGTCCCCTCCTTACCAAACAAGTAACTGACAAAAGAATAAACAATCCATGGCTCACAAGTGGCATATTCAAATCAATTAACAATTATGGTATCTGTGCATGGGGTTCAACCACTGCAAACCACCTCAAGTCCATCATCACCCAGCAAAAATCTGCTATCAGAATAATAACAAATTCTGCTTTCAGACAACACTCAGCCCCCTTGTTTAATCCCCTTAACATGCTAAACATAATCTCACTCCACAAATTTTCTTGTGTCAATCACATTTACAAAACCCTGTTCTTAAACGCAAATCCTGCTCTGAAACTCTCCCTGGACAGATGTAATAGGACCCATTATCACCACACCAGAAATAAATATCTCTTTGATATCCCCAGAGTCAAACTTAATCTGTGTAAACACTCTATGCAAATAAATTGACCCAGTCTATGGAACTCACTCCCTATTGAATTGAAAAGCTGTCCAAGTTTTGCGTCATTCAAAAACAAAACTAAAAAGTACCTAATCTCATCTACATAGTTTTTTTACCTTGTTGCTTTAAAATTGCACTGTATCTATTGCTACCCAATCTCCCTATCTTTATGTACCCAATCCGAACATCTTTACCATTGTGATCATTGCTGTCTTCTTATATGTACTATCAATCTGCTGTGCGGTGTCTGTTAATCTTGTTTAAAATACCAATCAAGTTGTCAATGTAATCAACCAGAGCTTTAATATACCAATGTGCTTTAATATACATACTATTCTCTCTCATCTCATTTTTTTTCTTGCAATGTATCTGTTATCATTTTATTAATTCTGCTAGAATTTACCTACTTAAAATTATCTGTTAGATTAAGGACCTGCCCGAAACGCTGCGCATACTAGTGGCTTTACAAGATTGTAAATACTATATAAATAAGTATTCTCTCTAACCCAATGTACCTTCTTGTATATATCTAAATAAATAAATAAATAAATAAATAAATAAATAAATAAATAATTAAACAAGAAACATGAATATGAAAAGAAACTTAGGACTGGCCTAGTTACAAAGGAAGTAATTAAAAGGTACTCATCAATGAATACCAGTATCATAAGAAAAGCCAAACTTTCATATTATGAGAATAGATTCAATGAAGCAAAAGGCAACATGAAAAGCACATGGAAAAACATCTCTAGTATTCTAGGAACTAAACAACACTCACACAACCAAATCAAACTCTATAAGGATTGCTATACACTGTCAATTGATTTAAAAATGGCTAATGAATTAAATAGCTTCTTTTCATCGGTTGGTGCTAATCTTGCCAGAAAAATCCCACAGACTCAGACGCATATTTGTACATATCTCTCAGGCAGCTATCCAAACTCTCTTCTCCTTTCACCAGTCAGCCTGGCAGATGTTGTGTCCATCATACACTCTCTAAAAACCAAGGCAGGGAACACCAGTGAAATTCTGTCCATTGTATACAAGAGCTCCTCTCATGCCCTTGCGCCACCCATAACTCTACTGTTCAACAAATCCATAGTGTGTCATACCTTCCCTGATATCCTTAAAAAAGCAAGAGTAATGCCAGTTCATAAAGGAGGCAATCCGGCGGACATAAACAATTATTGACCAATATCAAACCTACCCATACTATCAAAAATATTTGAAAAAATTATCTACAAACAACTCGATTCCTACCTCGTAAAATTTGACATACTCAGCCCCAGACAGTTTGGCTTCCGGTCCCAAAAGAGCACCAACGATGCAGTCATTAGTCTCCTTGACGTAATCTACTCAGCCCTTGACAAAAATGAGTTTCAGATTGGACTCTTCATTGACCTAAGAAAAGCCTTTGATACTGTTAATCACAACTACCTCTTACTTAAACTCCAGCATTATGGAATCAGAGGCCTTGCGCTGGACTGTATCCGATCCTATCTTAGTGACAGACACCAATGTGTAACCATCAATGATACAACCTCTTCCACTCTACCAATAACCGTTGGAGTGCCACAGGGCAGCATATTGGGACCTCTTCTATTTCTTATATATATCAATGATCTGCCTAATGTCTCTAATATTTTTAAACATATATTGTTTGCTGATGAGACTACCCTCATCTATTCAGACCCCAACCCACATACACTAAATAATGTCGTAAATAATGAATTTAAAAAAGTCCACTTATGGATGTCAACTAACAAACTAACACTAAACATAAAAAAGACCTACTACATCTTATTTGGAAGTAAATCATCGAATGCAATTCAGCTACAGGTAAACATGTAGCTGAATTGTAGTGATGGAAAGTTTCATGGCCTATTCCTAGACAAGAGACTCAACTTCAGCTTGAATCAAGCTTCAGCTTGATTGAAGAAATCGAACAGATAAATAAATAAATAAAATATAAATATGTTTATTCAGGTAAGGTACATACATAAAGTGATTTTACATAAATGGGTCGATTTATAGATAGAGCTTAGTACATACAATGCCTAAAGCCACTATTACGCAATGCGTTTCGGGCAGGAAAAACATTAATATCTAAAACTTAATACTAATTGAGCATAAAGAATAAAATGTGTTGGGAACAAATACAAAAAAGATAAAAGAAGGGGGGAACATGACTGAAAAAGCAGCACAAATACAATAGGTCGACAAACAGCATTGATTAAGTTTAATAGTTTAGTTTATAGTTTAAGATAAAAACGAAGCTATACCTAATAAATTCCCTGTAACCTTTCTTACCCCTCTATTGTCAACCAATGTCTGTTCTGTTTTAAATGACGCTGTTTTGTCGACCGAATTGTATTTGTGCTGCTTTTTCAGCCATGTTCCCCCCTTCTTAACTCTTTTTTTTATTTTGTTCTCAACTCATTTTGGTCCTTATGCTCAATTAGTATTAAGCCTTAGTCATTTAAGTTTTTCATGCCCGAAACGCTTTGCGTAATAGTGGCTTTAGGCATTGTATGTACTAGTTCTATCTATAAATCCATCACTCTCTGTAAAATCTCTTGTAGTAGGTTACAGGGAATTTATTAGGAAGTGTTTAGTTTTAATCTTAAACTGGTTGAGAGAGGTACAGTCTTTAACATGGTTGGGAAGGTCATTCCACATTCTGGGTCCTTTGATTTGTAAAGCATTTCTAGTTTGATTAAGTCGTACTCTTGGAATATCAAAACTGTATTTATTTCTGGTGTGGTGCTCATGGGTTCTGTTACAACCTTCAATGAAGCTTTTGAGGTCAGGATTGGCATTACAGTTTAGCGTTTTATATATGTATGATACACATGAGAGAATGTGCAGTGACTTAATATCTAACATATTCAAAGATTTGAGTAGGGGTACCGAGTGATGTCTGGGGCCAGAGTTGGATGTTGTCCTAATAGAAGCTTTGTGTTTAGTAATTAGAGGACGTAAATGATTTTGGGTAGTAGAACCCCAAGCACAAATACCATAGTTGAGGTATGGATAGATGAGGGAGTAATAGAGTCACCAGGGCAGGGCGGGGTACATAATATCTGATCTTAGAAAGAATGCCAACAGTTTTTGAAACTTTTTTTGATATATTTAGAATGTGTCCCTGGAAATTCAGCTTGTGATCAATGAGAACGCCAAGGAATTTTCAATCTAATTTGTTACAAATTTGGGTATTGTTTATTTTGAGATTTATTTGATTAGAGGATTTATTGCCAAACTCCTTATCATCCTTAAATGCTCTCAACTCTTTAAGACATAACTGTAACATGCTCGTGTCCGAAGCTAGACACAAATACAACAAAATTATTAATGATGGTAACAGAGTCCATTTCATGTGGTCTCCATCTCATGTTGGCCTCCGAATGCATGATAGAGCTGATAAGTTAGCCAAAGAGTCTGCCTTTAAAGGAGCCGTTGAGTGTAACCTTGGATTGTCAATGAGCAATCTGAGAGCAGCAGTACACCGAGAACTTCAACAAGATCTTGCAGATCTGAGGCAAAGTGAAATTGACACCAGTAATTCCATCTATCATCATACTATCATGCAAGAGGAGCCACACATCTATGGATCATCCAAGAAAATCAGCAGACTTCTAGATGTTACTACTGCTCGGCTTAGACTCGGTTACAAGTATCTCTGGGAATTCTCATTATCTGCCGATGTAGACCTGACCAAATGTAAACTGTGTCAACAAAATTATTCGCACACTCTCCGTCACTATGTGATGGAGTGCGAAAAGATACGTGAATTTAGAGACAATTCTATAACCAATGTTCCAGCGATGTGTAAATATTTCATTCAAAATGATCTGCTACCAGAAATTTTAGCCAAATATCCCCAGTTTGCTAACTGTAGGTAGTAACTGAGTGATTGTAACCTATCCACCGCTGCCCACTGGATGGGGGGCGGTGTGCAGGACAAATATATAAATTGTAACACTAGCTCTCCACATATGTCAGTTGCTTAATTTAGAACCTGTACTTAAGGTCGATCTCGAACCCATTGTTGATGTGACGACTTATATTGAATTTTGTAACTAGCTCATCAAGATTGTAACTTGCTTAGCTAAATGATTTGTAGGGTTCAGTCCCTGAGCCCATTATGTGCCTCTGTAACCCTTTCCACTACCGCCCACGGGATGGGTATGGGGTGCATAATAAATGAACTAAACTAACTAAAAATAAACAAAATATAGAAAGTTTTGTCAATGTTAAGGGTGAGTTTGTTGGCAGTTAGCCAAAGATGGACTTTATTTAGCTCGGTATTTACTGTGGCATTTAGAGCAATGGGGTCAGGACTGGAGTAAATGAAGGTTGTGTCGTCAGCAAATAGAATTGGTTTGAGGTGTTGGGAGGCATTTGGAAGGTCATTAATGAAGATGAGAAAGAGGAGAGGACCAAGTATGCTGCCCTGAGGAACACCAATGTTGATGGGTTGGTTGGGAGAAATTGAATTGTTCACAGAAACATACTGAAACCTGTCAGTAAGGTAAAATTTGAGGTATTGCAAGGAGTGTCCTCTGACTC
Organism: Procambarus virginalis; assembly: GCA_020271785.1. NCBI lineage: Eukaryota > Metazoa > Arthropoda > Malacostraca > Decapoda > Cambaridae > Procambarus > Procambarus virginalis. The sequence continues at coordinate 1,835,208 of WNGS01109749.1, forward strand.
CATAATGATGTAATTTAAGAAGAAGGTTTTGGTGGTTGACAGTGTCAAAAGCCTTACGCAGGTCCACAAATAACCCAACAGGGAACTCATTTTTATCAAGAGCTGCATGAATTAAGTTAATCATACTAATAAGTGCATCGTTAGTGCTTTTTTGGGTCTGAAGCCATATTGACAAGAGCTAAGTATATTGTGCTTGGCTAGATAAGAGTAAAGCTGCTTGTAGATTAGTTTTTCAAATATTTTTGACAAGTTAGGCAGGATTGATATAGGTCTTTAGTTGGTAACATCTGTGAGATCACCACATTTGTGGACATGGGTTACTCTCGCTTTTTTTTAGAATATCTAGAAAGGTTTGGAGTTCAAGTGACTTGTTGAAGAGCAAAGCGATTGCAGGGGCTAAGGATCTGGAGGCTTTTTTGTAAATTAATGTTGGTATCTCCTCAAGGGCACTAGACTTGGTTTTAAGGGAAAGGATTATCTCATTGACGTTAATAGCAGAATCAGAGGCTGAAAGCTGACCATCGTTATTGGACAGGAGTGTTGGTTTGTTGTTTAAAATCTGAACAGAGACTGAAGCATTCCTATCAGACTGAAGAAAGGCAACTAGAACAGAAAGCAATTCATGAAATAAAGAAAACCCAAAATATTTCTTCACATATGCTAAATCAAAAGCGAAAACCACTGCCAGTATTGGACCTATTCATATTAGCGAAGGTTCATACACTGAGGATGACAAAGAAATTAGTGAAATCCTAAAAAAGCAGCATGAGGACATGTTTAGCACTCCGATACTCAGCATGAAAGTGGAAGATTCAGACAATTTCTTTATGAATGATACTCAAACACCTGTAAATATAACTGATATCAGCACGAACGTGGCAGATTTTGAAAGAAAAATTGACAATATGCCCATGCACTCAGCCCCGGAACCAGACTCATGGAATTCAATATTTATAAAGAAATGCAAAGTGCCAGTAGCACAGGCGCTCAGTATAGTGTGGAGGGAGGATACCTTACCTTGAGGATACCTTGAGGTGCTTCCGGGTCTTATCGTACCCGCGGCCCGGTCATCGACCAGGCCTCCTGGTTGCTGGACTGATCAACTAGGCTGTTGGACGCGGCTGCTCGCAGCCTGACGTATGAGTCACAGCCTGGTTGATCAGGTATCCTTTGGAGGTGCTTATCCAGTTCTCTCTTGAACACTGTGAGGGGTTTGCCAGTTATGCCCCTTATGTGTAGCGAGAGCGTGTTGAACAGTCTCGGGCCCCTGATGTTGATAGAGTTCTCTCTCAGAGTACCAGTTGCACCTCTGCTTTTCAACGGGGGTATTCTGCACATCCTGCCATGTCTTCTGGTCTCATGTGATGTTATTTCTGTGTGCAGGTTTGGGACCAGCCCCTCTAATATTTTCCACGTGTAAATTATTATGTATCTCTCCCGCCTGCGCTCAAGGGAATACAGATTTAGGCTCTTTAGTCGGTCCCAATAGTTTAGATGTTTTACTGAGTGGATTCTAGCAGTAAAGGACCTCTGCATGCTCTCCAGGTCAGCAATTTCTCCAGCTGTGAAAGGGGCTGTCATTGTGCAGCAGTACTCCACTCTAGAGAGCACAAGCGTTTTGAAAAGTGTCATCATCGGTATAGCATCTCTAGTGTGAAAAGTTCTTGTTATCCAACCTGTCATTTTTCTTGCAGTTGTGACGGCTACTTTATTGTGTTCTTTAAAGGTAAGGTCTTCCGACATGAGTACACCCAGATCCTTTACATTGCCTTTTCGTTCTATGTTATGATTTGCCTGAGTTTTGTACGTGGTTTCCGTTTTTATATTTTCATTTTTTCCATAGCGCATGAGCTGGAACTTGTCTTCGTTAAACACCATATTATTTTCTGTAGCCCATAGAAAGACCTGATCTACATCTGACTGGAGGTTCGCCGTGTCCTCTGTGTTGCCTACTCTCATGAAGATCCTAGTGTCATCTGCAAAGGATGATACAGTGCTATAGGTTGTGCTCTTGTCTATGTCCGATATGAGGATGAGAAAAAGTACTGGAGCAAGCACAGTACCCTGGGGGACTGAGCTCTTAACGGTTGATGGGCTGGATTTTATTTTGTTGACTATTACACATTGGGTTCTGTTGGTCAGGAAATTGTAGATCCATCTGCCTACTTTTCCGGTAATTCCTTTTGAGCGCATTTTATGGGCAATAACACCATGGTCACATTTATCAAAAGCTTTTGCGAAGTCTATGTAAATTACATCAGCGTTTTGTTTGTCTTCCATAGCATCTAATGCCATATCATAGTGGTCCAGCAACTGCGACAGGCAAGAGCGCCCTGTTCTGAAACCATGTTGTCCGGGGTTATGGAGATGCTGTGATTCCATGTATTTTGTGATCTTACTTCTTAGCACTCACTCAAAAATTTTAATGATGTGCGATGTTAACGCTATCGGTCTGTAATTTTTTGCCTCTGCCTTATTTCCTACTTTATGAAGTGGTGCTATCTCTGCTGTTTTTAGTATATCAGGAATAACGCCAGTATCTAGGCTTTGTCTCCACAGAATGTGAAGGGCCTGCGATAGTGGTTTTTTACAGTTCTTGATGAATATGGAGTTCCAAGAATCCGGGCCTGGTGCAGAGTGCATAGGCATACTGTTTATGGCATCTTCAAAATCCAGAGGGGATAGGGTGACGTCTGATATATGATTTGATGTTGGTATTGTAGCGAGTTAATCTTATACTCGCTCCATTATCTCATTATCTTCATAGCATAACTAATTACAGAAGCTACAATCCTTTCCCCAATACTCTCCTCACCTTGTTGGAGGGAGCTGAGGTGTAATCACCATATAACCCAGCGATGTGTGAACAGCAATCACCATTTGGTCACCATTTGGTCCGGGAGACATCTCCCGTCACGCAGGGTGCAGTCGCACCTCCACAGATCTCCAGTATCATCTCTCGATACTGGTAATGGCTCATAAGGGCCACCACTTACGGGCTATTCATGCCCGTGCCACCTCTTGGGTGGCTTAATCATTATCAATCATCATCGAACAGCAATGCAGTACAATCTCCAGTCAAGAATGTAGTACTCGGCTTGGGCAGTTCTAGTCGACCCAAGACGCTACAGCTTCGACACAGAGCAGACAGCAGACTACGACCGCATCGAGCCGCCACGCTCTCACTCCCCGAGTTCAGACACTCACAATTGAGCCGCCACGCTCTCCCACATAGAGCTCCACGACTCCGGCCTCACTCAGCTCTCTGCTCTGCTCCAGGCTTCGTCTCAAACGTCTACGACACTGCTGTACCCAGGACTACTAAATAAATATGAAACTCAATAAACACTGTGTATATAATCTACCCAACAACGTAACATAACCGTATGTTACATTATCATATCCATGAAAAATTCATTTGGGTTATCGATCTTTAGTGCGTTTAATGGCTCGCTGAAGACAGAGTCGTATTGCTTCCTCAGTAGCTCGCTCATTTCTTTGTTGTCATCGGTGAAAGTTCCATCTTCATTTCGCAGGGGCCCGATACTACATGTGGTTTTTGATCTTGATTTTGCATAGGAGAAAAAATATTTCGGGTTTCTCTCTATTTAACTGATGGCCTTTTGCTCTCTTTGCCTCTCCTGGATTTTGTATGATTCTTGTAGCTTGAGTTCAATTTTTCCTATTTCGCTACCTAACCTTCTTCGCCGTTCCTGAGATAGGGTGCGACTCTCAAGTTGTTCCGCGATTCGTTTTCTTCGCCTATATAGGGAGCGACGTTCTCGTTCCAATCTGCATCTCTTACTCTTTTTTCTTAGGGGATGCGGTTTGTACATATTTCTAGTGCTACTGAGCTTATTTTTTCCAGGCACTGGTTCAGGTTCGCATTTCCTAGCTGTTCTTCCTAGTTTATTTCTGTGAAGTCCTGGTTTATTTGCTCCCAGTTTATCTGTTTATTATTGAAGTTGAATTTGCTGAAATCTCCTCCACCGGGAATCCGGACTGGTTTTGAAGGTCTATTCCCCATGGTTGTCATAACTTCAATTAAGTTGTGATCTGAGTAACAGGTATATGTAATCATTATGTTCCTGATCAATTCATCATTATTAGTGAAAATGAGGTCCAGCGTGTTCTCCTTCCTAGTTGGTTCTACTATTTGCTGGTTTAAGGCAAACCTGTCGCACATCCGTAGCAGGTCATTTGCATGTGCCTGTTCATTAAGGCTACTTCCTGGTATTCTTTCTGATATTACTGTATTAGCCAGGTGCTTCCATTTCAGGTGCCGTAGGTTGAAGTCCCCAAGCAGGATGATGTTCGGAGCTGGATTTGTGAGGTTTTCCAAGCAGTGTTCTACTTTCATTAGTTGGTCTTTAAACTGCTGAGGGTTTGCCTCCGGTGACTTATATACAAGGACAATAACTACATTTAGATTCTCTATTTTAATTTTGGGAGAGCTTGGACACAGGGGAGATACCAGATGCGCTTAAAGCAGCAGACATTGCCCCTCTACACAAGGGTGGTAGCAAAGCATTGGCAAAGAATTATAGACCAGTTGCACTAATGTCCCACATAATAATAGTATTTGAGAGAGTGATCAGGAGTCAGGTCACTAGATTCATGGAAACCAATGACCTCCACAATCCAGGCCAACATGGATTTAGAGCAGGAAGATCATGCCTCTCACAGCTACTTGACCACGACCCAAGACATTAAAATACCAGGCATGAGGCCGTGCAAATTGGAGAGGTATATTGGCAGCCCGTCCTTATGTGGCAACTGTCAACGGTGGGATCACAGAACGTGGCAATGTGATCGCTCAGTTAGGTGTGGGTGTTGCAGTGGCTCTCACGACACCAAGCAGTGTCTGGCCAAGCTTAAACCGGGTGGGGGTGGCGGGGTAATACCTAGATGTGTCAACTGCAAGCAGTCCCATCATGCCTGGAACAGATATAGCAGCAAGAGGCCTGACTGGCAGGGCTTGAGAAGGACGCCGACGCAGACAGCAGGTGGACCAGTGAACAGGGGTGGGAATGGCTCCGTGAACAGTACCACAGCAAGTCAGGGTCCAGCCTCCAGTAGGCAGACAACAGCCTGGGGTAGTGGTGGAGTGACCCACCACCAACCCGCACAAGCCCAGCCAGACCCCATTCCTCTCACAAACCCACGTACCTCTACCCCACTCACTAACCCCAACCCTATCTCCCACACTAACCCCAACCCTACCCCACCCAACAACTCCATTCCTGCCTCATCACCCATACCCCCTAACGCCTCCCAGTCAACCAGCCCTTCTGCCTCTCAGGCGACCCTCCTTTCCCCCCACCCTACCACTCCCCCTCCTCACTCACCAGCCAACACCTCACTGGGCCCAGATGAAACAATGCCGCCCGATGTGGAAGCTATGATTACCCACGTGATAAAAAAACACCCACTCATGCAAGAACTAATGAGCAAGCAAAATAAACTTGAGAATGCCCTACGCACAATCCAGAAGACCCAGGAGGACATACTTCAAATTCTGCAGGGCCTGAACTTATCTCGGGCGAGTTCAGCAGGTTGCAATTTGGTGTGTGAGAATGCAACACGAGCCACGGCACACAGCAGCAGATTCAGTGCTATCGCTGCCCCAGTGAACACATTCACACCAGTGAACGCAACACCTCTAGTGAACACATCAACACCAGTGAACACACCACCAACACCAGTGAACACAACACCACCAACAGCACCAGCAGTGAGCACAACGACACTAGTATACACAACACCATTCACCACTGACACCCATACAAACAGTACCACCAGCACATGACGGTGGGGCAACACCACATACAACACCACCAGTGGATACACTCTCACCAGCAACAACACCACATACAACACCACCAGTGCACACACTCTCACCAGCAACAACACCGCACACAGCACATCTGATGACCAACACCTCCACGATGGATAACCACGGTGAAGAAAGTCTCACTATCCTACATTGGAACTGCAATGGCGTTCGCAATAGAATTAATGACATCATACAATACGCTCGTGAACACCAAACTGACGTCATAGTGCTACAGGAGACGATGGTAGGTGATGACTTCAACCCAAGGTTCAGCGGTTATCGCAAGTTCTCCCTGCCCCATGGGGAAAGAAAACGGGGTCTCATCACTTTTGTAAATAACAACATTCCCGCACAGATTATTGATGACCTGCACATGGGGGATGAGTTTTGAATCACTGGAAGTAACCCTTTACTTAAACAGTAATGCCCTACATATAATCAACCTATATGTGCCACAGAGTAAACTTGACCTTGACACACTGCCTGAATTTGTTAATGAGGAACCTACTCTGCTGGTCGGTGACCTTAATGCCAGACACCCACACTTTGGTGCCAACTGTCATCAGCCCAATGTCAATGGACGGAAACTGTCACTCTTTGTCAGGGGAAGTGAAAACCTTAGAGTCCTGGGTGATGAACAGCCAACTCGCCTCAGAGGAGGGAGATTAGACTATGCTCTCCTGCTGAATGCACAGGACACGGATGCCAGTACACACATTGTGCACAGTTTATGTAGTGACCACTGGGCACTAATTACCAACGTCGACATAAGCAAGAGATGGAAAGAGACAAATAAAAGAAAAAGGTTATCACTCGGACCAGATATGAGGCCGTACTTCATAAACAGGATGAGTGACTGGTTCACGGAATACCAAATCCCAGAAGACATTGACACATTTGTTGATGACCTTAATCACCAAATTGAGAGCTGTCTAAGAGTTCTGCGCCGTACGCCTGGGCGAAGTAACCCTCAGAGGAAGAAAATAAAATGGTATGAGAATGATTACATAAAGATGCTTAATGCAAATGTACGAGACATGAATAGAGAGTACCGGAGACATCCCACTGAAAGTAACCAAGAGCTGTTTAAAACTGTGCATCAAGTAGCCCAGGGAAGAGAAGATTAAAGAGTGGGAAAGACAATGTCTTGAGTTCACTAGCTCTATTGGACGGGAAACATCTGCAAGACAAGTGTGGGCAAAAATTCAGATAGCTAAGGGGGGCAGAGCCCGGCCTGCGGCTCACAAAGACCCCCAGGGTAAGGCTGAAGAACTAATTCACAAATGGAGTGATGCAGCATCCTCCTCCTCCCTACCTGCAGAAATCAGCAGGGAACAGCTCCTGCGACATGATGACAGAAGAATTAGGATAACAAGAGCACTGTCTAGTGATGACGAATATGGGGAACCAATCACAGCCCAGAAGTAAGGGGCGCTATGAAAAAGGGTAAAAGTACAGCACCTGGTGAAGATGGCGTCACCTACGACATACTCAATGCACTGTGTGAAGTGTCTGGGAATCCACTACTCCACCTGTTTAACAGGTCATTCCTAAGTGGAGTGCTGCCCACACAATGGAAACACGCAATAATTGTTCCCATACCGAAGCCCAATGACCGAAGCAGAGGTGCAACTGGTACTCTGAGAGAGAACTCTATCAACATCAGGGGCCCGAGACTGTTCAACACGCTCCCGCTACACATAAGGGGCATAACTGGCAAACCCTTCCCTCACAGTGTTCAAGAGAGAACTGGATAAGCACCTCCAAAGGATACCTGATCAACCAGGCTGTGACTCATACGTCAGGCTGCGAGCAGCCGCGTCCAACAGCCTGGTTGATCAGTCCAGCAACCAGGAGGCCTGGTCGATGACCGGGCCGCGGGGACGATAAGCCCCGGAAGCACATCAAGGTATCCTCAAGGTAGGTATACGGGTCATCTAATCCTGTCAATGGCAGGGCTGGTGCAGCATACACGGTAATCAAGGATAATACTTTCCAACGCAGAAATGAAGAAAAAGCACGTATTGAGAACTATGCCTCTTCAACGCAAGCAGAGCTAACTGCCATTGTTATGGCGCTAAGGTTTCTTGAACGGAACACTAATGGTGCAGTGATTTGCACCGATTCAAAAGCAGCACTGCAAAGCCTAAGTAAAAATCGGGCAGAAAATCTTGCAATAGTCGCTGAAATTAAGAGAGCTGTGAGAGTACTTACCAATCAGGGAAGAGTCATCAAGTTTCTGTGGATCCCCTCCCATGTTGGGATATGTGGGAATGAACGAGCAGATGTGCTGGTTGCTGAAGGCGCTGAAGGAGACCATATTGAATACTTCATACCCAAGACTCTACTACAAATTAGAGGTATTGTCAGGCAACATCACCATGACAAGGTAACGGAGGAAAGGAGGATAGAAGCACAAACTAGTGAATCTGTACGATGGTACAACATGGTTGCAGCTGGCAATCCCAACCATTATGGCCGAAGAGGAGGAGGACGAGGGAGAGAATCAATAATAGCGAGAATCCGTCTTGGATACAAATATCCATGGAAATATGGAATGGAAACAACAGTTGATCAGCGAAGTTGCAGAATCTGTGGTGAGAGTGATGGACACCGCCTTGACCACTATCTACGTGAATGTGAACACCTGAGAGATATCAGAAATATATGTAGAATAATAAACCCCACATTGTTTGAGTTAGGAAAACACTATTTGTCAAATATTGATACTGTTCTTAAAAGATTTCCCCATTTTGTACCCGCAAGATAACGTAAGCTTTTAAGGGTTGATAGATGTTAATCTTCTTGTTTGTTGAGCTGTTCACTTGAGACAGTTAAGCAAGTCCCAGCTGTGTCTGGGTACAAGTGACAGGATGAACAACCCAGCGGGTTTTCTTCCTATTGGGGAGTGTTGTACATGCTGCTATGGCGGTATGTCCACTCACAAGATGAGTGGCGCTGCCCAATAAACTCGCCCCTCGGGGCAAAATTTAAAAAAAAAATTTAATTTGACCACTATGACAAAATCACGGAGGCATTAGAGGAAAAACATAATGCAGATGTCATATATATAGATTTTGCAAAGACATTCGACAAATGTGACCATGTAGTGATTGCACACAAAATGAGGTCAATGGGTATAACTGGTAAAGTAGGACGCTGGATACTCAATTTCCTGTCGAACAGAACACAAAGAGTAACAGTCAATCAAGTAAAATCGAGTCCGACCGCAGTTAAAAGCTCTGTACCTCAAGGTACAGTCCTTGCACCACTGCTTTTCCTTATTCTCATATCCGACATAGACAAAAACACAAGTCACAGCTTCGTGTTATCCTTTGCAGATGATACAAAAATCAGCATGAAAATTACCTCTGCTGAAGATATTGATAAACTACAAACAGTTTTAGATTGGGGAGCAGAAAATAACATGATGTTTAACGGTGATAAATTCCAGGTACTCAGATACGGCAAAAATGAGGATCTTACACAAAGTTTTAGATTGGGGAGCAGAAAATAACATGATGTTTAACGGTGATAAATTCCAGGTACTCAGATACGGCAAAAATGAGGATCTTAAACATAATACAGGGTACAAAACACAATCGAATCTGCCCATAGTAGAAAAACAGCATGTCAAGGATTTAGGAATAATGATGTCCGACGACCTAACGTTTAGGGGGCATAACCAAGCAAGTATTGCGTCAGCCAGAAAAATGATAGGATGGATTACGAGAACCTTCAAGTCCAGAGATCCCATCACAATGGTTGTACTCTTCAAATCACTTGTGTTGTCCCGTCTTGAGTACTGTTCGGTACTCACTTCCCCCTTCAAAGCAGGAGAGATTGTTGAAATTGAGGGAATACAGAGAACATATACGGCACGCATAGACGAGATAAAGCACCTAAATTATTGGGATCGTCTCAAAGCTCTCAAATGTACTCACTAGAAAGGAGACGAGAGAGATATCAAATAATATACACATGGAAAATACTGGAGGGACAGGTCCCAAATCAGCACAGTAAAATAACAACGTACTGGAGTGAACGACATGGAAGAAAATGCAGAATAGAACCAGTGAAGAGCAGAGGTGCCATGGGCACAATCAGAGAACACTGCATGAACATCAGAGGTCCACGGTTGTTCAACGTCCTACCAGCAAGCATCAGAAATATTACAGGAAGAACAACCGTGGACATCTTCAAGAGGAAACTAGATTGTATCCTTCAAGGAGTGCCGGACCAACCGGGCTGTGGTGGGTATGTGGGCCTGCGGGCTGCTCCAAGCAACAGCCTGGTGGACCAAACTCTCACAAGTCAAGTCTGGCCTCGGGCCGGGCTTGGGGAGTAGAAGAACTCCCAGAACCCCATCAACCAGGTATCAACCAGGTATCAGCACCCTCATTCAACACATAACTAAGAAAGTCTCTAAAAGAGTTGGTATACTCTCCAAAATCAGATGTTATGTTCCTAACTCTGCTCTCACTATATTATGCACTAATCTATCCCTATCTTAATTATGGTATCTGTGCATGGGGGTCAACCACTGCAAACCACCTCAAGCCCATCATCACCCAACAAAAATCTGCTATCAGAATAATAACAAAATCTGCTTTCAGACAACACTCAGCTTCCTTGTTTAAATCCCTAAACATGCTAAATATTAACTCCCTCCACACATTCTCGTGTCAACTACATTTACGAAACCCTGTTCTTAAATACAAATCATGCTCTGAAACTCTCCCTGGACAGATGTAATAGGACCCATTATCACCACACCAGAAATAAATATCTCTTTACTATCCCCAGGGTCAAACTTAATCTGTGTAAACACTCTATGCAAATAAAGGGACCTAGTCTATGCCACTCACTCCCTAGTGAATTGAAAAGCTGTCAAACTTTTGCTTCAGTCAAAAACAAAACCAAAAAGTACCTAATTTCATCTTCGTAATTTCCTACACTGAGCTTTAAATTTGCTTTGTATCTAGTGTTACCCAATCTCCCAATCTTTATGTACTTCATCCAAACAACTTTATCATTGCTGTCTCCTTCATGTGCCAGCCACATGCTGTATTGTGCCTACTATTTTTTTTTTAAACTACCATTCAAGCTGTCATAGCAATCAAACTGAGCTACCGATGTGCTTTAATATACCTACAAATTTCTCTTATCTTTTATTTTTTTCTTGCTATGTACCTGTTATCATTTCTATAAATTTTGTAAGTATTTATCTACTTAAAATTTTCTTAGATTAAGGACCTGCCCGAAATGCTGCGAGTACTAGTGGCTTTACAAGAATGTAATTACTATGCTATGTATCCTCACAATCCCAATGTACCTTCTTGTATATATTTAAATAAATAAATAAACAAATAAATAAATAAATAAATTACTTCGTGTTGTTCTGTCCTTTCCTCCCCATAGAGGGTCCCTTTTCCTAATTTTTGTAAATCCCTGACCTACATCACTAAAGCTTTTACCCCTCCTACAGTTCTGAAATGCCTTTTCCTTGAACATTTTTCTTCACACTTCAGCTCCATTTCCATCTTCACCGATGGGTCTAAGTCTGCAGACGGTGTAGGCTACTCTGTTGTTTTTCCTTACCACCTTGAGGATACCTTGAGGTGCTTCCGGGGCTTAGCGTCCCCGCGGCCCGGTCATCGACCAGGCCTCCTGGTTGCTGGACTGGTCAACCAGGCTGTTGGACGCGGCTGCTCGCTGCCTGACGTATGAGTCACAGCCTGGTTGATCAGGTATCCTTTGGAGGTGCTTATCCAGTTCTCTCTTGAACACTGTGAGGGGTTTGCCAATTATGCCCCTTATATGTAGCGGGAGCGTGTTGAACAGTCTCGGGCCCCTGATGTTGATAGAGTTCTCTCTCAGAGTACCTGTTGCACCTCTGCTTTTCAACGGGGGTATTCTGCACATCCTGCCATGTCTTCTGGTCTCATGTGATGTTATTTCTGTGTGCAGGTTTGGGACCAGCCCCTCTAATATTTTCCACGTGTAAATTATTATGTATCTCTCCCGCCTGCGCTCAAGGGAAAACAGATTTAGGCTCTTTAGTCGGTCCCAATAGTTTAGATGTTTTACTGAGTGGATTCTAGCAGTAAAGGACCTCTGCACGCTCTCCAGGTCAGCAATTGCTCCAGCTGTGAAAGGGGCTCTCATTGTGCAGCAGTACTCCACTCTAGAGAGCACAAGCGTTTTCAAAAGTGTCATCATCGGTATAGCATCTCTAGTGTGAAAAGTTCTTGTTATCCAACCTGTCATTTTTCTTGCAGTTGTGACGGCTACTTTATTGTGTTCTTTAAAGGTAAGGTCTTCCGACATGAGTACACCCAGATCCTTTACATTGCCTTTTTGTTCTATGTTATGATTTGTCTGAGTTTTGTACGTGGTTTCCGTTTTTATATTTTCATTTTTTCCATAGCGCATGAGCTGGAACTTATCTTCGTTAAACACCATATTATTTTCTGTAGCCCATAGAAAAACCTGATCTACATCTGACTGGAGGTTTGCCGTGTCCTCTATGTTGCCTACTCTCATGAAGATCCTAGTGCCATCTGCAAAGGATGATACAGTGCTATAGGTTGTGTTCTTGTCTATGTCCGATATGAGGATGAGAAAAAGTACTGGAGCAAGCACAGTACCCTGGGGGACTGAGCTCTTAACGGTTGATGGGCTGGATTTTATTTTGTTGACTACTACACATTGGGTTCTGTTGGTCAGGAAATTGTAGATCCATCTGCCTATTTTTCCGGTAATTCCTTTTGAGTGCATTTTATGGGCAATAACACCATGGTCACATTTATCAAAAGCTTTTGCGAAATCTGTGTAAATTACATCAGCGTTTTGTTTGTCTTCCATAGCATCTAATGCCATATCATAGTGGTCTAGCAACTGCGACAGGCGAGAGCGCCCTGTTCTGAAACCATGTTGTCCGGGGTTATGGAGATGCTGCGATTCTATGTATTTTGTGATCTTACTTCTTAGCACTCTCTCAAAATTTTGTATGAGGTGCGATGTTAGTGGTATCGATATCTGTGGATAGAGCATCAATATGGCGTAAGGTATTGGGATTTGCCTCAAGACGAAGCATAATAAAGATCCCAAATATCTGGGGAAAAAATTACATTAAAAATTGTCCACGTGATACGTATATAATCACGATTTAAACATTTCATTTGTATTAATTGAATATATATTATTAGGAAGTTTTGTTTATCTGGGTAAGTTGTCAGCTTATATGAACTAATAGCTAGCGTGGCTTGTATACTGGGTACATCCGGTCTCTTACCCTTGACCGCAGCGGTAACTTTATGGTCAGGAAGCCACAAATATTTACAGTGGGGCTCGGTCAGTCAATATGATTCCTTTGACATCACTCAACTTATGTATTCTGCTCTCGTATTGACAATTTGAATGATATCAAGAACATTTTGAATATCTTCTGACATAGATGGTGCTATAGTTGATTGTTGTTCATGACCTGTCCAGTGGGTCGAGACTAGTCTCATTAGCATCTCTCAAATTGGTGGAAAGAAATTCTTGCTGCAAGAATATGTTTTCTCAGAGCTAACTAGGGTAACTAAAATACATATTTCCTAAATAAATACTTTAATTACAAATATTTGAAAATATGATATGTTTCCGAATTTTTGATGATACAGAACCTATTGTGGTTTATAATTAAGTTCTTAATAGTGATCCTATCCGGCATCATAATTTACATACATATCTACGTTTTTCAATTTCTTTCTTTATTATGTACCCCATACCCATCCCGTGGGCGGTGGTGTAAAGGATTACAGAGGCACATAATCGGTTCAGGAACTGAACCCTCTAGTTCGTTTAGCTAAGCAAATAACAATCTTTTGACACTAGTTACAAAATTAATAATGTTAAACATATACATGTACACATGCTCATGCATACATGTACATATACTTACGTATACATATATACATACACATACATATTTAAACACCCACACAAATACACACATCAGTAATCTTTTGTGTCACAAGTGATTCAACATGAGGCTCAAAACAGTCACTATACAAGGCACTTTACATCTATGATGAGTCATACAGTTACTTGTTTTGCTCCACACCCACTCAACTGGGCGGCAGCTTTACAGTCATGTGCCACCCTACTGGGCGGCAGCTTTACAGTCATGTGCCACCCTACTGGGCGGCAGCTTTACAGTCATGTGCATGCATTGCCTACAGTAAGCAAATTTTGGATACTTCGCTAAGATTTCGGCCAGCACATCATTATGAATGAAGTACTTACACATTCTTGGACACTATTGATGGTGTTATCTCTAAATTCCGTGATTTTTTCACATTCCATTAAATAATGACGCAAAGTATGCGAATAGTTCTGCTGACAGAGTTTACATTTAGTCAAATCTACATCAGCAGATGTTACAAACTCCCAGAGGTACTTGTAGCCGAGCCTAAGCCTAGCAGTGGTAACATCTAGAAGTCTGCTAACCTTATTGGATGACCCATAGACGTGCGGTTCTTACTGCATAATAGAATGATGATAGATGGAGTAACTGGTGTGAATTTTGTTTTGCCTCAAGTCTCCGAAATTTAGTTGATGTTCCCGGAATATTACTGCCTTCAGGCTGCTCAAAGGCAGTTCAAGTTGGTAATTAATTCCCTCTTTACGAGCAAACGTCTTGGTCAACTCATCAGTTCTATCATGCATTCGGAGACCAACATGGGAAGGAATCCACAGGAGACAAACTTGACTCCATCATTGATTATTTCATATATCTGTGTTAGCTTCAGAGATAAGCACGTCACAGTTATGCCTGTTGTGTATTAAAATGACTACATTTTTATGTTAATTTCTTTTTGTAAATGATGATGATAAAGTTCAATAAATGTAAGTAAGTAATTATCAAAGAAGGCACCAAGCCGGGAAGGCTATGTAGCAACATCAAATAAAGTATTATTTAAATTTTATAGGAAAACGTTAAATCCTAAATATATCTTATTCCTATACTTGAAATATTGTATACTTTACTCTCTCCATCGTACTTCTGCACCTGCTGGCAATGGTGCGGTGCGATGTGCAGGTGGTGTTCATTACTAGGTGAGCTGGCAGGGGTTCACTGCTAGATGACCTGCTGTTCACCTAGCAGTAATTAGGTACCTGGGAGCTAGTTAATTGTTGTGGGGATGTATATCCAGAGGCACTGTATACAGTCCCAGTAGTACAGTTGTGTTCGTTCTCGACACACAATCGATAATTCCGCGTTCGAATCCTGGACGGGACAGAAATGGGTACATTTCCTTTCACGTAATGCGACTATTCACCTGGCAGTAAGTAGGTACTCAGCTTATTGTGGGGTTGCATCCTGGGCGAGGTTAGTAATTTGACCTTAGGGATGACCTTGATAAAAGCCTAACGGGTATGAATATACTGTGGCTTCCTGTCACCAACACAATGAATATTATACATTATAATATTATGGTTTATAATTAAGTTCTTATAGGAGCGATCCTGCGTCATAATAACATACGTCTATCTTTA
>WNGS01109749.1:1850692-1862219 GCA_020271785.1 Procambarus virginalis
AAATATTATATAATATATAATATATTTTATATAATATATTATATATATTTATATATATGTGAGAAAGCTGCATGAACGCGCAAGCCATATATCACTAAGAACTCTTTGACCCGGCCAGGATTCGAACCCATGACGTCCAGGATCACCCCTAAACGTACACAGTACCGTGACCACCAGACGATCATTGGTGCGGTGTTCACGGTACTGTGTACGTTTAGGGTGATCATGGACGGCATGGGTTCGAATCCTGGCCGGTCAAAGAGTTCTTAGTGATATTATATATATATATAATTAACACTATTCTCGTGAATCCAGTTCTGGTCTGTCTTCTGTTCAGTATCTTGTCTATGGAAGTTTTTGGCCGGTACTGAGCTTGATCTCGCTGAGAGCTTCTTCGCTATCCTTTTTCAAGTTTGACCAGCTGAGGGACGAGAGAGTCAGTTGGAAAGTTTCTTTAATTGTGAGAATCTCTGACGAGCCCCGGGAGTGACCTCCGCGGGTGATCTTCCCCTGCGCTCATACCTTCAACACATACGATGTGTCAGTTTCTGAATGATGTGTTTAAAACCTTTTGGATATCAAAAAGACTAATTTAGAGCTTGTCTGAGCGCAGAACTGCGACCTCCGTCGCTGTGTACATTCCTTAGCCTTAAGATAAGTCTGGCGAGGCTCATCAACCAACATCAGGAAAAATCTCAATTTGTTTTTTGTTGTTTTTCTTATACATTTGTTAAATTTAGTTTTTATTTGTGTGTTTCATTTTTTTTTTCAGACAGCAGAACAGTCCAATATTACCTTTCAAACATGAGTTAGCTGCAATTGTTAAGTTTCAGTAATTGATATATTTTGTATCTTTTATTGAACATTTCACTGGTCGATTGTGAGCAGTGCTCTAAGGCTGGCCTCCCACTCACGTCGTTCTCACACTATTCCCATTCCTCTCTTTCTACATTTTTTTCTATTCTTTATTTCCATTTGTTTATATATTTGAACCATTATTTGTTTCTCTTCTTCCCTTGCACATTCTTTGTTAAAATTGTCAAATTTTGATTCTTGTTTCAATTAAACTTTTCTCTATCTTCTTCTTTCATATTCCGGTTAAGTTCTGTATACACATGCGAGGTGGGAGGATACACACGTGAGAGGATATACACATGCGAGGTGTCCAAATAGCAACATGGTCATCTTTATACATACATTTTTCCATCCTCCCTCCCTACCCCCTTATATTTTAGTTTTAAAATTTTCTTCACGATTATTTATGTCCCTTTTTTTCTCTCTTTGGAAAGAGAGAATTACCTTGAAGGCTGGAGATGTGGAGTGTCAGGAGCGTGGCGTCCCAAGCCGCAGCTGGCGGCAGCAACGACATCCAACACATGCTATTCTGCTCAGGAACTCACCTACCCCTGCCTCTAGCAGCTCTCCTACCCTTTAAGGAAAATTGACTCCTAGATATCTACACTTCATCCCCTTAACGATAATTCAACTCTTAAATAACTTCATATGGGCCATCTAGATAACTACGTCTGAATCCCTCGACTCCCAGGTTAACGCTGACCCCTAATGACTACTTGAACACTTTAATAACCTCTTAACTCCTAGAGCTGTACTGAAGCCCGTGGTAACTATGATACAATCCCTTAATGACTGTATCTCGTCTCATGATCTACCGAGTTCATTGATAACTATGACGATTCTGATCAATAATTCATCCCTCTGATAACTATTGCTTAACCCTTTGAACACGGTAAACTCTTGGTAGGCGATTCAACATTTAAATAAAAATGCGCAAGTTAAGCTACAACATTGCTGAACTAATCCTGAACATAGCCTCTCTTTCTTTTGAATAACTTATTCAGTTTTTTATACAAACACAAGAGTTTCGTATATGACTTCACAAAAGGTTAAGCAGAGTTACTCTCCAACAATATTGTCGAACAACCCAGTAAAATAATGAAATGCTAAAGCGTTAACAATATGACCCTTGCATACCAGCAAGGAATGTTTACTGCCGTGACCAATAGGCTGCAGCCACCTACTCTGCACTAAAGGTGATATGTTTGAGTTCTTGTAACCCTACATACAATTCACTGTTAATTTCCACTGTTAAATTAATGACTCGTGCTTCTAGCATGGCTTAATTACACACACAAAATAAATATAAAGGTAGATGTTAGTTAATTTTAGTAGGCTAATATTGGCTCATTTTTTTTCCAATTTTGTTTATAATTGTATTGTAGGATAAAGTCTTGTGCAGTTTATAAAGTTTTTACTGTCACTCGTAATGGATATTATGGCACTGACTTCAATGGCTTTGTTTGTGCCTACATAATTAGTCTTTCCTCTCATATGTTTATTTCTTTATTAATTTAGTTAGCTCCTGTCCATAAGAACCAGACTCAACACTGTACTACATTTTTCTTGCTGCAAGATTCATTTAATTCGGGTAGCACAATATATTTCAAAATTATTAAAATATTGTTCATAATGCTTTTCAAAATTATTTTTATCTATGGCAGCATAGTTTTTATTTGTATGCACAATATACGCGGTTGTTTTAAGACATGTTGAGTCTGGATTACTTTCCTCTTGGTAGTGTGTTTCTATATTCCTGCCTGCACATTTCTTAATGATGAAAACGAACGTTGACAAATCCTGTAACCCTAAAGATATAATTCCAGAATAACAGTCAATTTTTGAGTCTTTCATTGCACACTTATGAAAGCATGTGGATTTTTTTGGATGTGAATACATAGCAAGATTTGACTAATAACGTTTCTTTCTTCAGGTAGAAGATACAGATATTCAGGTACCTCACGTGCAAGCTTATAATGAGGACATCATATTGGTTCATATGTACTCTCCTTAATAAAATGTACATTAAATTTTGCGAGTTCAAATATTCCCTCTTAAGAGTGAACATAAATGACATTAGTATTCTGTTTTTCTTTATAACAATGAGCATGTAAATGGAGGTAGAGTACCAGGACATCCTGGGAGCCAGACACCAGCAGCAGTACTCACGGTAGTGCACTCATCCCTCTGACTTATGGACTTTACATGAAGCTTTAATAAACATACACAGTTGCATTTCTTTCCTTACCCATTTATGTTGCTACATGTACTGACAGCGGCTGGTAGACAAAGCGCCAGCCGCCAAGAAATATCTTGGCGATATTTCAGACATGTCGAGAAAATATATCAAAACACTGCTAATTCAACAAATCCACAAGGTCCGTGATGAGGGTTCGAACCTACGTCCGAGATTTTGAACCTACGGCCCTTCTGGATTTGTTAATTTGATGCATCACGCTATTGTGATTTCTGCGTAACTGCTAATTTATTTCACAAACACGCTGGAGCACGCAATCGCATCTCAAACTTGGTTAACAACTTAAGTGAGTGGAACACATGAAATTTCATGGTATCAACTCTAATAGCATCTATTCAATTTCCACTCAGTACTTATAGAACCCTCCGGTATATATTTACTAAAAGAAGTCATTCAAGTAATGAATACTTCGCTCTGGCGGATGTGAACAAAGTTTCCACCAAGGATATGCGATCTTCAGCACAAGAGCCCCTTATGTGCTGTTGTTTACCTCCATAGTATTATTTTCTGCTCATTCCTAATTAAAACGTGACTTTCAAACATATTTATTTGCCCAACTATATACTAAACTAGATGGGAGTACCCGGCAATTCCTGGGTCTCGCTCCCCATCCTTCTCTTTCCTTCTCCCTTTCTCCTCTCCTCTTCCCCTGCCTCCATCTTCCCTCTATTCTCCCAATCCACCCTTCTGTACCCCCCCTCCCACCACTCTTAATTTATCTGTCCGAAATTGTAGCCCGAATTATTTCACGTTCTTAGTTTTCGAGTAAATCAAAACATGTGCGGGAAGGCGGCGGGAGTAAGTATACACATAACATCCGACAACACATCCCCGATTTTGACCATAAAATAAAGGGGGTTGCTTAGATGCTGATTTTTTTAAAAGATTTGCACTTGGGCCGACCCCGACGCTAAGATACTCATATCCTCCCATGTTTCATGTTTGAAAGTTGGGCGAGGCTCTAAACGTCTGGCCTATTTTAGATGCTCATTCTATTTTATGTATATGGATGGATATATCAGAGGTAAAATTAAATGCCAGTTACTGACAACTTTAGATGAATCTAGCTTGTACCTAATTATTGAAAATTTTTACCTCTAAAAGGAATCATATTTGAATTAAGAATCACTAGTGTGCAAATTCAACCCGATTTAACCAAATAATTTGTTTGCGTGTATATTATGTATAGAAACACATTACTTAAAGTAATTCAGCCAAATAAACCTGAAAGGCGCCATCAATGTATGTGAAGATTTATTTGTAAACTTACTTAAACGTAAGGTTCCGTCTAGCATAATTTATCATCAACCAACAGGATCTTCTTGAGATGATTTGATTGATGATTGGAGAGTAACAGCGTTGTGGTGACTCCAAGATGACGTCATCATGGTGGAATTTCGGCAGAACTCGAAAAGGCAGAAGTGTTCGTTACAAAGCTCCGCAAAGTTACAAGCTCTGGTACTCTACAGTAAATAACTGTGCAGGAGGCCTACTGATCCGTGTGCGGTAGCTCCTATATATCCTCATGCAGTAATGTATTCCATTTGTATAATTTAATGTTTACACTGGAAACATACAATTTACCGATCAGGTAACAAACCTTTAAGAACAAACACGCAATTATACTGTTCACTCTTGTGACTGGTTGTTCGGGTTGGATGTAAATACAGTTTCGTCCAATGAAATGTTTTGCGCGGGAAAACCACCTTGAACACAACCACTTCGTTGGCTGTTGTTGACAACCTTCCCCTTCCCAAGAGGCTCTGGGGGACTGCCCTACCAGTTCCAACACTCTGGCTCAAGGTATGGTACTCTAAGTGTTGCCAGATAGTATACAAACAGGAGGAGTCCAATAACGTGCTGAAGTATGTGACCAGACTACACAATGTTGACCAGACTACACACTAGAAGGTGAAGGGACAACGACGTTTCGGTCCGTCCTGGACCATTCTCAAGTCGATTGACTTGAGAATGGTCCAGGACGGACCGAAACGTCGTCGTCCCTTCACTTTCTAGTAGAGTGATCTGGTCAACACAGTATATAAACAAATTGTGCCATAATATAGACCATAAATTGCATGGTTATACTGGCAAAATTCCCTTGCAAATGAGTGATATGTATTGCAGTCTGATGACGGG
Organism: Procambarus virginalis; assembly: GCA_020271785.1. Classification (NCBI taxonomy): domain Eukaryota; kingdom Metazoa; phylum Arthropoda; class Malacostraca; order Decapoda; family Cambaridae; genus Procambarus; species Procambarus virginalis. The sequence goes on from WNGS01109749.1 coordinate 1,855,944, forward strand.
CGCCCTGTGTCGCAAAACATCTTCATATGTTGATGAAACTCAAGACGCCGCTGATTTTGGTGCCGTGAGATGTACCCCGCGTCACATTATACATACACTTACAAGTTTACTTTAGTCCTGGATTAAAGTATTCACGCAGGTTAGTAGGCTAGTGTCACGTATCCATAAGTAGACTTATACAGCTTTTGGGACGTGTAAATCCTCAAGCTGTTGGTGCTTTACCTCGTCTGTTGTCACTTTAGTGTTGCTCAGTCTCTCCAATTTTGTTAAGAGGTACATTCAGGTAGAAATAATATTTTGTATACTATCCTTCTAATCCTGAATGCAATTAAATATTTTTTAATGTCATGACAGTAAATATGGCTACAAAATAAGGGACCCTCTCGTCAGGCTATTGGACGAGTTATTCTTTAACAAATTGTTCGCATTCTGGCTTTAGTGAAAGCTTGTACAACAACAAACACAATAACAGCTTATATTATGTGTTGTGACACATGTGGTCAACTGTTATAATGATTGTTATAACTCCAAGTGTTTTGACAACAGTGATAATAATAAAAAAGTAATAAAAATAAAATATAAATATAAATAAAATATAAATAAATAAATAGTAATAAAATATCACTACTGATTTGCTTTTTTATCAAGTTAAAATTGAGATATGAATATAATGGTAACTTAAGGTATAATTTCTTTAATAGAAATGTACTATATAATAGTTAAAAATTTAAAGTTTTGCATCAGAATATTCAAGGGTTAGCTGGATCAAGATTTAAACAAAATATTTCTGTAACTTGCGATCTGACAGAAATAGGATATAATTATTTTCTTATAACAAATCCTTGATAATATCAAGTATCCAGTTAGGGGGGATGTTTGCTCTGCCTGCTTTTATTTTAGTCAACCGATCAGTACACTGTGGATTTGTTCAACCGATCAGTACACTGTGGATTTGTTCAACCGATCAGTACACTGTGGATTTGTTCAACCGATCAGTACACTGTGGATTTGTTCAACCGATCAGTACACTGTGGATTTGTTCAACCGATCAGTATTCAAGATGTATATTCTTACAATCACTTGTTATTTCGAGGAAAACAGTGAGTGACCAGTGATTAGAGAATTTCAGAAAATAGTGCTGATGATTGTTCAATTTTAAGTATGTTTATTAAGAATAAAATACATCTCGAAGGGATAGAGTAGCTTAGGCTATTTCTACCCTTTACTTCAAGTCCCTCAAGGGGCGTACAAATCCATTGAGTACAAATTTACAAATCTTAATGCTGGTAGCTGGTAGTTTAACTATTTCCTCAAATACAGAAAGTGGACAAGGTTATGCGTCAGATCGCAAAGTGTTTCATGCATTTTGCAACCCATCTTTCTATGCTGGCCTGAGGCCAGGCTCCTTAAAGCTGCAGCCTCTTCCCAAAACGCATGCGTCAGTTTTAGCGGATTATGTATTAAAATAGGTCGACTCGTATATAAATTAATATATATTTGAGTTCCATATATAGTTAGGCGTAGGTTATGCTTGGTGTTCAGCTTCTGATGGCGATTATTTGTATTTGTAGCTCGTGGGTGAAGCATTTACAGCGATGCTATTTGAGCATAGGATGTGAGTGAAGAATTGGTCACTCTTTTCGAATGTTATTACCCAACACAAATGTGTAAATACCAATTCAAGTGAATTATTACCAAACTATAATAAATGTTAGACACGTGGTAAAATCACCAACCATTGTGATTGGAAAAACTATCAGAACAAGTTTTAAATGGAATGCCACAAAGTTCCATTTTAGGGGACAAACGTTTTTGTAATATACGTCAACGACAAAGATAAAAGAATAATAATTCGTTGTATCGGTGAGGCTGAGGTAGGAAAAAGGCAGCCAGTATATATGTAAACATGTTGGGCTTATATCGAGGTAACTAAGGTCGAATTAGTGACCTTCACCAGGATGCAACCCTGCAACAAGGTGATCAACTCTAGGGTACCTATTTACAGCTCGGTCAACTGGGACAATAAGTGATAGGAAACGCACTCAACCATTTCTATCCCGCTGAGACTTGAACTCGGAACTCTCACTTGTGAGTCAAGAACAAACTTGACTACATTACCGGGACCCGAAAAACATCATCTAACTTGCATATAACACAGAATAAGTGGGAAACGAAAACGATATTCAGGCCTTAAAAAGCGATCTACATGAATTCTGCAAATGATCAGAAGACTGGCAAATGATTTTTAATATTGAAATATGCAAGATCTTACATGTAAGGGGAAACACTACACAATATAAGAATTGCATTAACAACACGAGCATACAGCAAATTGGTAAAGAAAAGTACCTAAGAGTTGTGGCCCACAAATCACTGAAAGCTGCTCAACAAGTAGGAGCTATGGTCTTTATATATATATATATATATATATATATATATATATATATATATATATATATATATATATATATATATATATATATATATATATATATATATAAAATATATATATATATATATATATATATATATATATATATAATATATATATATATATATATATATAAATATATATATATATATATATATATATATATATATATATATATATATATAAAACAGCTTAAGGAACAGCTGATTTCAAGGGAAAAAGAAAGTGGTTATTCGGCTGTTCAAATGTTAAGGGAGACTCCGTTTAGATTACTGTATCCAAGAATTGAAACCTCACCTTCAAATTGGCGTAACTACTTTGGAAAAAGTTCGTGGAAGAAGGACAAAAAATCTTTGCAGAGCCAAGAAAACTTTCATATCAGGAACAATGTTCCTTTGACTAATTTACTCCTCGGTAAAATCGCTGGTGAATATTACACTTTTGACATCATTCGTCTTGTCTCTTTGATCTGGCATTGGCGCCCTAAATGATATCTAGGAATTAATAATTGTTCTAAGACAGCCGCTGTTAGTCTGCCAAGCCTGACGCTTTTTATAAATATATACATATTTGTATATAATATTACTTGCTAGGGAAGGTTAAGGGGCTTAAAGACGACTACTATAACCCAGACACGACAGTGAGCATCAGCTTCAATAAGCCTCAAAGTAGGATAGAAAGCAGATGATTATACCAGTGGGGTAATAGACCTTCAGTCTGGCCGCTGAATCAGTAAGTGTCAAGGCAGTACTATTCCATTTCAAAATTTAAATGGAAAAAAATCCTGTGGAATAATGGGGGAACCCTTGACCAGCTTCCTCAGTCAAAGGCCCTTGGGTAAAAGTTATGTAAATCATCAAAATCGTAGATATTAATAATATCAAATAATTGCTGGTTGAAATAAAGTTCTACTTGACTACAAATATTTTAGTTAGCGTGAATGTATGTAGATAATGATTAATTTAATTAACGCTTTTCCGTAAAATAAGTATGAAAAACTCAAGTATTTACAGCATCGTTTACAAATGTGCAAGCCTCCATTTTTTGGCAGAAATTAGCAACTAGTGATGAAGAATGTTTGTCTCCTCTGCAACACAACACACATGAGATGTCTGGGACACTCTTGTTTTACGCCTCTTATAATGCTAATAGTCTTCAAGAATTTGTGCCTTCTTGTATAATTATTTACGTACCCGTGACAACAGGAAAAGCCTAACTACATGATTGATACAAGTGTACAAGCGAGATCAATTAGTAGTGGTAATGTCTTCTCATAGACATAATAACATAGGATAAAAACCCACATTGTGCATTTGTGAATTTAATGTACCAACATTATGCCGTCTTTATACAAAAGGAATTATAAGGAAGTAATTAAGAATATTACACAAATATATCGAAGCATCGCTCATGAGAATAATGTTATTGTTTTTATAAGACAAACAAATGGTTACGTTGATTCAGAGAATCTTTACGCAAATTCGTTCTTCTCATCTTTACTAAATGTTAATTTGGCTGCTGTCTGTTATCATGATGAGTCATTTGTGAGATTAAATCCATTCGAACACGACTAATGTAATTATACAAGAACTATCTTAATATTGTGACTCCGCCAACGATCTGTTTTATCAATATTTGTATCAGCAGCATTCTACATATATTAACAAATTTGTGCTTTCTCGGCATTTAAGTTGGCGATTTTTTAAATTTTTGATTGACGAAACTTTGCCCGAAACGCTCGCGGTATAGTGGCTTTACAAGATTTTATTACCATATTATGTATCCTCACATTCCCATGTACCTTCTTGTATTACATAAATAAATAAATAAAATAAATTTTAAGAGTTTCAGCCTTTACGTTTTCTGTTAAAGTTTATAAAGAAAATGTAATGTTCTCTCACGACCCTTGAAGTTCAAGGGCTGACTTGTACTATATTTCACCAACGACGTACAAGAAGAATTATGAGTTATCTTAAGGTTTTGATAGTCGGAGTACCTACCAGTCCAAATGGAATTAAAAACTCTTGATAGCAATCTGCCATCAGAGTACCACAGGAGATCACGGAAGAATGCAACACCAGAGGCATCATTCAGGTAGGAATGATCAGCGTACGTCACAGATTTTTTTTTTTTGAGATATATACAAGAGTTGTTACATTCTTGTACAGCCACTAGTACGCGTAGCGTTTCGGGCAGGTCCCTGGAATACGATCCCCGCCGCGAAGAATCTTTGTTACAACCAAGTACACATTTTACTGTTGCGTTAAACAGAGGCTACAGGTTAGGAATTGCGCCCAGTAAATCCTCCCCGGCCAGGATACGAACCCATGACATAGCGCTCGCGGAACGCCAGGCGAGTGTCTTACCACTACACCACGGAGACTGTGACAGATGACAGAGTTGGAACCCAGAGCAAAAGGAATGAATGCCGGCACTGCCCGGCGGCTATCTGCCAGCGAGGTCCGTGGAGCACTGCCAGGAACAACAGTGGCACGATACCAAAGACGGTTTTCTAAAAGCAGCGCCATCAACCGAACGGATTATCAAACGGACCATTACGCATCAGCGACTGAATCCTAGCTCCTCCATTCTCGCTCTCCCGGACCTGAAGGTTGTGAGCTGATGAACGTCCTCAGGAGCAGCTGAGTCTTGCTTTGATCTTCACCCGGCAGGTCAAACGGTGGAGGAATTTGAAGCATGTTGTAGAACAGATGTATATCAAACCTTCTTCTGACCAGCACTCACAACATGGATGATCACACCGAAGGCCTAGTTTAACGAAGGTCTATGGGATCAGGAAGCGGGATTACCAGGAATTGTGTCTGGGGTTTTATTCATACCGTTACCAAAGAAGCATTGCCCGCCTTGCCTAGAATCGACTTTCCATGCTACAGGAAATGAACTGAATCTACTTTCCATGCGACGGAAAATGGCAGAAACGACTTTCCATGCGACGGAAAATGAATAGAATCTACTTTCCTGCGACGAAAAATGAACAGAATCTACTTTCCATGCGACGGAAATGGACAGAATTGACTTTCAATACGACGGAAAATAGACAGAAACGACTTTCCATGCCATGGAAAATTACAGAATCGACTTCTTTCCAACGGCAATATTAGTTTTCATTTAGTCGTTGCTTAAAATCTTACCGACGAGTTTCTTGTTAAAACAATAAAAGTAAATGATCAAGGCAGGTATTGATCTATCAATTCCTACATGATGTCACTACTGTCAAAACAGTAGTGACTCTTGCAGCTTAGCGAGTCTTGTATCAATGCTTGTTCCTTTAAGCATTATAATGCAACTGGGAACTACAAATTCTATTCACAGTGTGTCATGTCAATGTTACTTCTTGGCAGATCTGTAAATTGTCTGATGAATCTTCAACAGTACATGCAGAGTCTGGAAGGAAATGTGACTCGGAAGATTAGTCATGAACGCTCAAACCAGTCCTTACGGGTGCTCCTGCTCGATCTTGCTCTCTGTAACTGGTCCACAAGATCCTATTTGAAATATTTGATCGTTTGTGTTAAGATTTTCGTATTTCGTTTAAGCCTTTTCAGAAAGGCTTAAACGAAGTGCTTCGTTTAAGCCTTTCGCTTCGTTCCTTTATATAAATGAAGTGTTTCGTTTAAGCGAAACGGGTACGAAGTGTTTCTTTGAGTTGGAATTTTGTTCGCCATTATTCTTGAAACTTGAAAAGTCACTCACATACGTGGACTCAATGCCCAAATTAGCTCAGTTGGGTTCATAACTGAATGAACAAGAGTGATTCCAGAGGCGGGTCGAGGCATTTGGGAATCGTTCTTGCACCCGCTGCATCTGTTGCAAATAAGTACCTG
>WNGS01109749.1:1897434-1919158 GCA_020271785.1 Procambarus virginalis
TCCTAGAGCTGTACTGAAGCCCGTGGTAACTATGATACAATCCCTTAATGACTGTATCTCGTCTCATGATCTACCGAGTTCATTGATAACTATGACGATTCTGATCAATAATTCATCCCTCTGATAACTATTGCTTAACCCTTTGAACACGGTAAACTCTTGGTAGGCGATTCAACATTTAAATAAAAATGCGCAAGTTAAGCTACAACATTGCTGAACTAATCCTGAACATAGCCTCTCTTTCTTTTGAATAACTTATTCAGTTTTTTATACAAACACAAGAGTTTCGTATATGACTTCACAAAAGGTTAAGCAAGAGTTACTCTCCAACAATATTGTCGAACAACCCAAGTAAAATAATGAAATGCTAAAGCGTTAACAATATGACCCTTGCATACCAGCAAGGAATGTTTACTGCCGTGACCAATAGGCTGCAGCCACCTACTCTGCACTAAAGGTGATATGTTTGAGTTCTTGTAACCCTACATACAATTCACTGTTAATTTCCACTGTTAAATTAATGACTCGTGCTTCTAGCATGGCTTAATTACACACACAAAATAAATATAAAGGTAGATGTTAGTTAATTTTAGTAGGCTAATATTGGCTCATTTTTTTCCAATTTTGTTTAGAATTGTATTGTAGGATAAAGTCTTGTGCAGTTTATAAAGTTTTTACTGTCACTCGTAATGGATATTATGGCACTGACTTCAATGGCTTTGTTTGTGCCTACATAATTAGTCTTTCCTCTCATATGTTTATTTCTTTATTAATTTAGTTAGCTCCTGTCCATAAGAACCAGACTCAACACTGTACTACATTTTTCTTGCTGCAAGATTCATTTAATTCGGGTAGCACAATATATTTCAAAATTATTAAAATATTGTTCATAATGCTTTTCAAAATTATTTTTATCTATGGCAGCATAGTTTTTATTTCTATGCACAATATACGCGGTTGTTTTAAGACATGTTGAGTCTGGGTTACTTTCCTCTTGGTAGTGTGTTTCTATATTCCTGCCTGCACATTTCTTAATGATGAAAACGAACGTTGACAAATCCTGTAACCCTAAAGATATAATTCCAGAATAACAGTCAATTTTTGAGTCTTTCATTGCACACTTATGAAAGCATGTGGATGTTTTTGGATGTGAATACATAGCAAGATTTGACTAATAACGTTTCTTTCTTCAGGTAGAAGATACAGATATTCAGGTACCTCACGTGCAAGCTTATAATGAGGACATCATATTGGTTCATATGTACTCTCCTTAATAAAATGTACATTAAATTTTGCGAGTTCAAATATTCCCTCTTAAGAGTGAACATAAATGACATTGGTATTCTGTTTTTCTTTATAACAATGAGCATGTAAATGGAGGTAGAGTACCAGGACATCCTGGGAGCCAGACACCAGCAGCAGTACTCACGGTAGTGCACTCATCCCTCTGACTTATGGACTTTACATGAAGCTTTAATAAACTATACACAGTTGCATTTCTTTCCTTACCCATTTATGTTGCTACATGTACTGACAGCGGCTGGTAGACAAAGGCGCCAGCCGCCAAGAAATATCTTGGCGATATTTCAGACATGTCGAGAAAATATATCAAAACACTGCTAATTCAACAAATCCACAAGGTCCGTGATGAGGGTTCGAACCTACGTCCGAGATTTTGAACCTACGGCCCTTCTGGATGGTTAATTTGATGCATCACGCTATTGTGATTTCTGCGTAACTGCTAATTTATTTCACAAACACGCTGGAGCACGCAATCGCATCTCAAACTTGGTTAACAACTTAAGTGAGTGGAACACATGAAATTTCATGGTATCAACTCTAATAGCATCTATTCAATTTCCACTCAGTACTTATAGAACCCTCCAGTATATATTTACCAAAAGAAAAGTCATTCAAGTAATGAATACTTCGCTCTGGCGGATGTGAACAAAGTTTCCACCAAGGATATGCGATCTTCAGCACAAGAGCCCGCCTTATGTGCTGTTGTTTACCTCCATAGTATTATTTTCTGCTCATTCCTAATTAAAACGTGACTTTCAAAACATATTTATTTGCCCAACTATATACTAAACTAGATGGGAGTACCCGGCAATTCCTGGGTCTCGCTCCCCATCCCTTCTCTTTCCTTCTCCCTTTCTCCTCTCCTCTTCCCCTGCCTCCATCTCCCCTCTATTCTCCCAATCCACCCTTCTCTACCCCCCCTCCCACCGACTCTTAATTTATCTGTCTGAAATTGTAGCCCGAATTATTTCACGTTCTTAGTTTTCGAGTAAATCATAAACATGTGCGGGTAAGCGGCGGGAGTAAGTATACACATAACATCTGACAACACATCCCCGATTTTGAGACCATAAAAATAAAGGGGGTTGCTTAGATGCTGATTTTTTTAAAAGATTTGCACTTGGGCCGACCCCGACTGGCTAAGATACTCATATCCCCCCATGTTTCATGTTTGAAAGTTGGGCGAGGCTCTAAACGTCTGGCCTATTTTAGATGCTCATTCTATTTTATGTATATGGATGGATATATCAGAGGTAAAATTAAATGCCAGTTACTGACAACTTTAGATGAATCTAGCTTGTACCTAATTATTGAAAATTTTTTACCTCTAAAAGGAATCATATTTGAATTAAGAATCACTAGTGTGCAAATTCAACCCGATTTAACCAAATAATTTTGTTTGCGTGTATATATTATGTATAGAAACACATTACTTAAAGTAATTCAGCCAAATAAACCTGAAAGGCGCCATCAATGTATGTGAAGATTTATTTGTAAACTTACTTAAACGTAAGGTTCCGTCTAGCATAATTTATCATCAACCAACAGGATCTTCTTGAGATGATTTGATTGATGATTGGAGAGTAACAGCGTTGTGGTGACTCCAAGATGACGTCATCAATGGGCGGAATTTCGGCAGAACTCGAAAAGGCAGAAGTGTTCGTTACAAAGCTCCGCAAAGTTACAAAGCTCTGGTACTCTTACAGTAAATAAAACTGCAGGAGGCCTACTGATCCGTGTGCGGTAGCTCCTATATATCCTCATGCAGTAATGTATTCCATTTGTATAATTTAATGTTTACACTGGAAAACATACAATTTGCCGATCAGGTAACAAACCTTTAAGACAAACACGCAATTATACTGTTCACTCTTGTGACTGGTTGTTCCGGGTTGGATGTAAATACAGTTTCGTCCAATGAAATGTTTGCGCGGGAAAACCACCTTGAACACAACCACTTCGTTGGCTGTTGTTGACAACCTTCCCCTTCCCATAGAGGCTCTGGGGGACTGCCTACCAGTTCCAACACTCTGGCTCAAGGTATGGTACTCTAAGTGTTGCCAGATAGTATACAAACAGGCGAGGAGTCACAATAACGTGGCTGAAGTATGTTGACCAGACTACACACTAGAAGGTGAAGGGACAACGACGTTTCGGTCCGTCCTGGACCATTCTCAAGTCGATTGACTTGAGAATGGTCCAGGACGGACCGAAACGTCGTCGTCCCTTCACTTTCTAGTAGAGTGATCTGGTCAACACAGTATATAAACAAATTGTGCCATAATATAGACCATAAATTACATGGTTATACTGGCAAAATTCCCTTGCAAATGAGTGATATATATTGCAGTCTGATGACGGGCACCCTGTGTCGCAAAACATCTTCATATGTTGATGAAACTCAAGACGCCGCTGATTTAGGTGCCGTGAGATGTACCCCGCGTCACATTATACATACACTTACAAGTTTACTTTAGTCCTGGATTAAAGTATTCACGCAGGTTAGTAGGCTAGTGTCACGTATCCATAAGTAGACTTATACAGCTTTTGGGACGTGTAAATCCTCAAGCTGTTGGTGCTTTACCTCGTCTGTTGTCACTTTAGTGTTGCTCAGTCTCTCCAATTTTGTTAAGAGGTACATTCAGGTAGAAATAATATTTTGTATACTATCCTTCTAATCCTGAATGCAATTAAATATTTTTTAATGTCATGACAGTAAATATGGCTACAAAATACGGGACCCTCTCGTCAGGCTATTGGACGAGTTATTCTTTAACAAATTGTTCGCATTCTGGCTTTAGTGAAAGCTTGTACAACAACAAACACAATAACAGCTTACATTATGTGTTGTGACACATGTGGTCAACTGTTATAATGATTGTTATAACTCCAAGTGTTTTGACAACAGTGATAATAATAAAAAAGTAATAAAAATAAAATATAAATATAAATAAAATATAAATAAATAAATAGTAATAAAATATCACTACTGATTTGCTTTTTTATCAAGTTAAAATTGAGATATGAATATAATGGTAACTTAAGGTATAATTTCTTTAATAGAAATGTACTATATAATAGTTAAAAATTTAAAGTTTTGCATCAGAATATTCAAGGGTTAGCTGGATCAAGATTTAAACAAAATATTTCTGTAACTTGCGATCTGACAGAAATAGGATATAATTATTTTCTTATAACAAATCCTTGATAATATCAAGTATCCAGTTAGGGGGGATGTTTGCTCTGCCTGCTTTTATTTTAGTCAACCGATCAGTACACTGTGGATTTGTTCAACCGATCAGTACACTGTGGATTTGTTCAACCGATCAGTACACTGTGGATTTGTTCAACCGATCAGTACACTGTGGATTTGTTCAACCGATCAGTATTCAAGATGTATATTCTTACAATCACTTGTTATTTCGAGGAAAACAGTGAGTGACCAGTGATTAGAGAATTTCAGAAAATAGTGCTGATGATTGTTCAATTTTAAGTATGTTTATTAAGAATAAAATACATCTCGAAGGGATAGAGTAGCTTAGGCTATTTCTACCCTCTTCTTCAAGTCCCTCAAGGGGCGTACAAATCCATTGAGTACAAATTTACAAATCTTAATGCTGGTAGCTGGTAGTTTAACTATTTCCTCAAATACAGAAAGTGGACAAGGTTATGCGTCAGATCGCAAAGTGTTTCATGCATTTTGCAACCCATCTTTCTATGCTGGCCTGAGGCCAGGCTCCTTAAAGCTGCAGCCTCTTCCCAAAACGCATGCGTCAGTTTTAGCGGATTATGTATTAAAATAGGTCGACTCGTATATAAATTAATATATATTTGAGTTCCATATATAGTTAGGCGTAGGTTATGCTTGGTGTTCAGGTTCTGATGGCGATTATTTGTATTTGTAGCTCGTGGGTGAAGCATTTACAGCGATGCTATTTGAGCATAGGATGTGAGTGAAGAATTGGTCACTCTTTTCGAATGTTATTACCCAACACAAATGTGTAAATACCAATTCAAGTGAATTATTACCAAACTATAATAAATGTTAGACACGTGGTGAAATCACCAACCATTGTGATTGGAAAAACTATCAGAACAAGTTTTAAATGGAATGCCACAAAGTTCCATTTTAGGGGACAAACGTTTTTGTAATATACGTCAACGACAAAGATAAAAGAATAATAATTCATTGTATCGGTGAGGCTGAGGTAGGGAAAAGGCAGCCAGTATATATGTAAACATGTTGGGCTTATATCGAGGTAACTAAGGTCGAATTAGTGACCTTCACCAGGATGCAACCCTGCAACAAGGTGATCAACTCTAGGGTACCTATTTACAGCTCGGTCAACTGGGACAATAAGTGATAGGAAACACACTCAACCATTTCTATCCCGCTGAGACTTGAACTCGGAACTCTCACTTGTGAGTCAAGAACAAACTTGACTACATTACCGGGACCCGAAAAACATCATCTAACTTGCATATAACACAGAATAAGTGGGAAACGAAAACGATATTCAGGCCTTAAAAAGCGATCTACATGAATTCTGCAAATGGTCAGAAGACTGGCAAATGATTTTTAATATTGAAATATGCAAGATCTTACATGTAAGGGGAAACACTACACAATATAAGAATTGCATTAACAACACGAGCATACAGCAAATTGGTAAAGAAAAGTACCTAAGAGTTGTGGCCCACAAATCACTGAAAGCTGCTCAACAAGTAGGAGCTATGGTCTTTATATATATATATATATATATATATATATATATATATATATATATATATATATATATATATATAAAATATATATATATAAAATATATATATATATATATATATATATATATATATATATATATATATATATATATATATATATATATATATATATATGCGAACAAGCCTGAATGGTCCCCAGGACTATATGCGAATGAAAACTCACACCCCAGAAGTGACTCGAACCCATACTCCCAGGAGCAACGCAACTGGTATGTACAGGGATGCCTTAAACCGCTTGACCATCACGACCGGACAAAAGGAAGTGATAGCCTGAGCTATATGAACCACTTCCCCGCCGGCACTTGGATGGTTATCTTGGGCATAGCATTTTATCAAATCACCTCATTTTTTGGGGCAACACGTGAGGAACACAAATGCGAACAAGCCTGAATGGTCCCCAGGACTATATGCGAATGAAAACTCACACCCCAGAAGTGACTCGAACCCATACTCCCAGGAGCAACGCAACTGGTATGTACAGGATGCCTTAAACCGCTTGACCATCATATATATTCATATATATATATATATATATATATATATATATATATATATATATATATATATATATATATATATATATATATATATATATATATATATATATAACAGCTTAAGGAACAGCTGATTTCAAGGGAAAAAGAAAGTGGTTATTCGGCTGTTCAAATGTTTAGGGAGACTCCGTTTAGATCACTGTATCCAAGAATTGAAACCTCACCTTCAAATTGGCGTAACTACTTTGGAAAAAGTTCGTGGAAGAAGGACAAAAAATCTTTGCAGAGCCAAGAAAACTTTCATATCAGGAACAATGTTCCTTTGACTAATTTACCCCTCGGTAAAATCGCCGGTGAATATTACACTTTTGACATCATTCGTCTTGTCTCTTTGGTCTGGTATTGGCGCCCTAAATGATATCTAGGAATTTGTAATTGTTCTAAGACAGCCGCTGTTAGTCTGCCAGCCTGACGCTTTTTTTTTATATATATCATTACTTGCTAGAGAAGGTGAGGGGCTTAAGACGACTACTATAACCCAGACACGACAGTGAGCATCAGCTTCAATAAGCCTCAAAGTAGGATAGAAAGCAGATGATTATACCAATGGGGTAATAGACCTTCAGTCTGGCCGCTGAAACAGTAAATGTCAAGGCAGTACTATTCCATTTCAAAATTTAAATGGAAAAAAAATCCTGTGGAATAATGGGGGAACCCTTGACCAGCTTCCTCAGTCAAAGGCCCTTGGGTAAAAGTTATGTAAATCATCAAAATCATAGACGGATTATATTAATAACATCGAATAATTGCTGGTTGAAATAAGTTCTACTTGACTACAAATATTTTAGTTAGCGTGAATGTATGTAGATAAAATGATTAATTTAATTAAAGCTTTTCCGTAAAATAAGTATGAAAAACACTCAAGTATTTACAGCATCGTTTACAAATGTGCAAGCCTCCATTTTTTGGCAGAAATTAGCAACTAGTGATGAAGAATGTTGTCTCCTCTGCAACACAACACACATGAGATGTCTGGGACACTCTTGTTTTACGCCTCTTATAATGCTAAATAGTCTTCAAGAATTTGTGCCTTCTTGTATAATTATTTACGTACTCGTGACAACAGGAAAAGCCTAACTACTTGATTGATACAAGTGTACAAGCGAGATCAATTTAGTAGTGGTAATGTCTTCTCATAGACATAATAACATAGGATAAAAACCAACATTTGTGCATTTGTGACATTTATGTACCAACATTATGCCGTCTTTATACAAAAAGGAATTTATAAGGAAGTAATTAAGAAATATACACAAATATATCGAAGCATCGCGCATGAGAATAATGTTATTGTTTTATAAGACAAACAAGATGGTTACGTTGATTCAGAGAATTACTTTACGCAAATTCGTTACTTCTCATCTTTACTAAATGTTAATTTGGCTGCTGTCTGTTATCATTATGAGTCATTTGTGAGATAGAATCCATTCGAACACGACTAATGGCAATTATAACAAGAACGTATCTTAATATTGTGACTTTCCGCCAACGATCTGTTTTATCAATATTTGTATCAGCAGTAATTCTACGTATAATTAATAAATTTGTGCTTTCTCGGCATTTTTAAGTTGGCGATTTTTTTAAATTTTGATTGACGAAATTTTTAAAGAGTTTGAGCCTTTACGTTTTCTGTTAAAGTTTATAAAGAAAATGTAATGTTCTCTCACGACCCTTGAAGTTCAAGGGCTGACTTGTACTATATTTCACCAACGACGTACAAGAAGAATTATGAGTTATCTTAAGGTTTTGATAGTCGGAGTACCTACCAGTCCAAATGGAATTAAAAACTCTTGATAGCAATCTGCCATCAGAGTACCACAGGAGATCACGGAAGAATGCAACACCAGAGGCATCATTCAGGTAGGAATGATCAGCGTACGTCACAGATTTTTTTTTTTTGAGATATATACAAGAGTTGTTACATTCTTGTACAGCCACTAGTACGCGTAGCGTTTCGGGCAGGTCCCTGGAATACGATCCCCGCCGCGAAGAATCGTTTGTTACAACCAAGTACACATTTTACTGTTGCGTTAAACAGAGGCTACAGTTAAGGAATTGCGCCCAGTAAATCCTCCCCGGCCAGGATACGAACCCATGACATAGCGCTCGCGGAACGCCAGGCGAGTGTCTTACCACTACACCACGGAGACTGTGACAGATGACAGAGTTGGAAACCCAGAGCAAAAGGAATGAATGCCGGCACTGCCCGGCGGCTATCTGCCAGCGAGGTCCGTGGAGCACTGCCAGGAACAACAGTGGCACGATACCAAAGACGGTTTTCTTAAAAGCAGCGCCATCAACCGAACGGATTATCAAACGGACCATTAACGCATCAGCGACTGAATCCTAGCTCCTCCATTCTCGCTCTCCCGGACCTGAAGGTTGTTGAGCTGATGAAGCGTCCTCAGGAGCAGCTGAGTCTTGCTTTGATCTTCACCCGGCAGGTCAAAACGGTGGAGGAATTTGAAGCATGTTGTAGAACAGATGTATATCAAACCTTCTTCTGACCAGCACTCACAACATGGATGATCACACCGAAGGTCCTAGTGTTAACGAAGGTCTATGGGATCAGGAAGCGGGATTACCAGGAATTGTGTCTGGGGTTTTATTCATACCGTTACCAAAGAAGCATTGCCCGCCTTGCCTAGAATCGACTTTCCATGCTACAGGAAATGAACTGAATCTACTTTCCATGCGACGGAAAATGGACAGAAACGACTTTCCATGCGACGGAAAATGAATAGAATCTACTTTCCATGCGACGAAAAATGAACAGAATCTACTTTCCATGCGACGGAAAATGGACAGAATTGACTTTCAATACGACGGAAAATAGACAGAAACGACTTTCCATGCCATGGAAAATTAACAGAATCGACTTCTTTCCAACGGCAATATTAGTTTTCATTTAGTCGTTGCTTAAAATCTTTACCGATGAGTTTCTTGTTAAAACAATAAAAGTAAATGATCAGGCAGGTATTGATCTATCAATTCCTACAATGATGGTCACTACTGTCAAAACAGTAGTGACTCTTGCAGCTTAGCGAGTCTTGTATCAATGCTTGTTCCTTTAAGCATTATAAATGCAACTGGGAACTACAAATTCTATTCACAGTGTGTCATGTCAATGTTACTTCTTGGCAGATCTGTAAATTGTCTGATGAATCTTCAACAGTGCAAGCAGAGTCTGGAAGGGACTGTGACTCGGAAGATTAGTCATGAACGCTCAAACCAGTCTTACGGGTGCTCCTGCTCGATCTTGCTCTCTGTAACGGGTCCACAAGATCCTATTTGAAATATTCGATCGTTTGTGTTAAGATTTTCGTATTTCGTTTAAGCCTTTTCAGAAAGGCTTAAACGAAGTGCTTCGTTTAAGCCTTTCGCTTCGTTCCTTTATATAAACGAAGTGTTTCGTTTAAGCGAAACGGGTACGAAGTGTTTCTTTGAGTTGGAATTTTGTTCGCCATTATTCTTGAAACTTGAAAAGGTCACTCACATACGTGGACTCAATGCCCAAAATTAGCTCAGTTGGTTCACAACTGAATGAACAAGAGTTGATTCCAGAGGCGGGGCGAGGCATTTGGGAATCATTTCTTGCACCCGCTGCATCTGTTGCAAATAAGTACCCGTGAATTAGTCCGCTGTTGTGGGTCGTATTCTGGGAAAGGTCTATCGTTGAACTAGGAATACCTCGATAAGTTTGTAACGTACGGTTATGTTACGTTGTTGGGTAGATTAGATACACAGTGTTTAGTGAGTTTCATATTTATTTAGTAGTCCTGGATACAGCAGTGTCGTAGACGTTGAGACGAAGCCTGGGGCAGAGCAGAGAGTTGAGTGAGGCCGGAGTCGTGGAGCTCTATGTGGGAGAGCGTGGCGGCTTGATTGAGAATTGTGAGTGTCTGAACTCGGGGAGCGAGAGCGTGGCGGCTCGATGCGGTCGTAGTCTGCTGTCTGCTCTGTGTCGAAGCTGTAGCGTCTTGGGGTCGACTAGAACTGCCCAAGCCGAGTACTACATTCTTGACTGGAGATTGTACTGTTTTCTATTCATCAAATCGTTGCTTATATGGTGATAACACCTCAGCTTCCTCCAACAAGGTGAGGAGAGTATTACCTGTAATTGGGGAAACGATTGTAGCTTCTGTAATTAGTTATACTATTAAGATAATGAGATAATGGAGCGAGTATAAGATTAACTCGCTACAAGTTAAAAGGTTTAGTTGTCTCCGAGAGTTGGCAGCATTGAAAGACAAGAGACGCTGGCAAGAGTAACCGTTCGTACTTCGCTCTTCCAGTTCCTTAAACTTCGACTTTTGCCTTATTATTAGTGCCAATTTCCCGCAACGTCTCTGTATCCTTTCTTTCCTTATTACTTGGTATTCCTCCGGTATCATGTCATTTTAGTTTCCACTATTACAATTATATTGGGTTCAATTTCACTGACCCTTTCTTTTATTTTTTATCTCCTCTCCTTTGTTACTCCATTGGCTTTAGTGTACCATATCTTGAGAGACTTCTTGTGTACTCTATTGCCAGAACTAACCACTTGTGGTGGACGGTAGAGCGACGGTCTCGCTTCATGCAGGTCGGCGTTCAATCCTCGATTATCCAAGTGGTTGGCCACCATTCCTTCCCCCCGTCCCATCCCAATCCTTATCCTGACCCCTTCCCAGTGCTATATAGTCGTAATAAGCTTGGATCTTTCTCCTGATAGTTCCCTTCCCTTCTATTGCCAGAATTCACAGAGCTCTGCTATTTGTTTCAATTGGAGGAGGCTGCAAGTGAGGCTGGAAGCAGTCCTTCCTGTGTAGAGTAGATGTGAGCAGGGAAGTGTCCAGTAGTATGGAGGATGTGGGGCAGTGTGCGTTTTGTGTGTGTACTCACCTAGTTGTGCTTGCTTGGGTTGAGTTCTGGCTCTTTAGTCCCGCCTCTCAAGTGTCAATCAACTGGTGTACAGGTTCCTGAGCCTATTGGGCTCTATCATATCTACATTTGAAACTGTGTATGGAGTCAGCCTCTATCACATCACTGCTTAATGCATTCCATTTGTCAACCATAGGGAGCCGGTCGGTCGAGCGGACAGCATACTGGACTTGTGATCCTGTGGTCCCGGGTTCGATCCCAGGCGCCGGAGAGAAACAATGGGCAGAGTTTCTTTCACCCTATGCCCCTGTTACCTAGCAGTAAAATAGGTACCTGGGTGTTAGTCAGCTGTGGGCTGCTTCCTGGGGGTGGAGGCCTGGTCGAGGACCGGGCCGCGGGGACACTAAAAGCCCCGAAATCATCTCAAGATAACCTCAAGAAGATAACCACTCAGACGCTAAAAAAGTTCTTTCTAATATCTCTGTGGCTCATTTGGGCGCTCAGTTTCCACCTGTGTCCCCTAGTGCATGTGCCCCTTGTATTAAATAGCCTGTCTTTATTTACCCTTTCGATTCCCTTGAGAATCTTGAATGTGGTGATCATGTCCCCTCTAACTCTTCTGTCTTCCAACGAAGTGAGGTTTAATTCCCGTAGTCTCTCCTCGTAGCTCATACCTCTCGGCTCGGGTACTAGTCTGTTGGCAAATCTTTGCACCTTTTCCAGTTTAGTCTTATGCTTGACTAGATATGGACTCCATGCTGGAGCCGCATACTCCAGGATTGGTCTGACATATGTGGTATATAATGTTCTGAAAGATTCCTTACACAAGTTTCTAAAGGCCGTTCTTATGTTAGCCAACCTGGCATATGCTGCTGATGTTATCCTCTTGATATGAGCTTCAGGGGACAGGTCTGGCGTGATATCAACCCCCAGGTCTTTCTCTCTGAGTCTTGAAGTATTTCATCTCCCAAATGATACCTTGTATCTGGTCTCCTGCTTCCTACGCCTATCTTCATTACATTACGTTTGCTTGGGTTAAACTCTAACAACCATTTGTTCGACCATTCCTGCAGCTTGTCCAGGTCTTCTTGAAGTCTCAAGCTGTCCTCCTCTGTCTTAATCCTTCTCATAATTTTGGCGTCGTCAGCAAACATTGAGAGGAATGAGTCTATACCTTCTGGGAGATCATTTACGTATATCATGCGTGTATACGCATTTATGTATATATATATGTGTGTGTATGTGTAAACATTACTTGGTGTCTTGAGCTCAATTTATCTGTCCGTCTCTTTTTCAGTTCTGTGTTTATATATACATATACATCATATACATGAGCTCCGATGAAGGCTTTAATAATTCATAATCACCCAGATATTAAACTTTAACTTCTCAGTGTGGTTATTCAGCATACATATACAGTACAGCATGTCTTGTTAATGTCTTGTGCTGGGTGCCATTATGTCTGTTCCTGCTTGTGTGTGTACATCTTTCTGTATATCACTCTCTCTTCCCCCCTCTCTCTATTACCATATATCTATATCACATGTCTTTCTTTACCTTTACAATTATCTGTAGACAAGTTGGTAATAATTGAATAAATATCACAAACACACACACACACACAACAGAACTCTTCTTCCAATTACTTAAAAAATTGACAAAAATACCCTTCAATTATATGAATTTTCTGAATTACTTAAACTAATCCGACCCGCATATTTTACATTTGCATATAAAAATGGAATATAAATTGGCTTAAAAATTGAGTAAAAACATTGGTTATGTAAAGTCGTGACATAAGCCGAATGTGAATATCAAGCAAGTCAAAATTCCAACAAATCTGGTTTTCAAAATAAGCCAGAGTCCGCCGCCATGTTTGTTGAGAATTTGTTTTGCTTTCCAAATAAACTTGTTATGGGAGTATAAATGGAGAAAATATTTGTAGGAAAAATAGTGTGGGCTAATTTTTCTTTACTGTGTGTATGGTGTGTGTGTGTGTATGTGTGTGTGTGTTTTGTGTGTTTGTTGTGTGTGTGTGTGTGTGTGTGTGTGTGTGTGTGTGTGGTGTGTGTGTGTGTGTGTGTGTGTGTTTGTGTGTGTATTCACCTAGTTGTGTTTGCGGGGTTGATTTTTTGCTCTTTCGGCCCGCCTCTCAACTGTCAATCAACTATTTACTAACTACTTTTTTTCACCCACACACACACACCACACACCCCAGGAAGCAGCCCGTGACAGCTGACTAACTCCCAGGTACCTATTTACCGCTAGGTAACAGGGGCATTCAAGGTGAAAGAAACTCTGCCATTTGTTTCTGCCTGGTGCGGGAATCGAACCCGCGCCACAGAATTAAGAGTCCTGCGCGCTATCCACCAGGCTACCAGGCCCCTGTGTGTGTGTGTGTGTGTTTCACCTATTTGTACTATGTGCCTGCAGGATGGAGCGCAAGTTCTTGGACTCTGCTTTCCTAGTTGCAGGATGTCTAATGGAATTTACTTATATATTTATTTATATACAAGAAGATACACTGGGTATGTGAGGATACATAGCATGGTGTTTACATTCTTGTAAAGCCACCAGTACGCGCAGCATTTCGGGCAGGTCCTGAATCTAACAGATAATTTTAAGTAGACAAATTCTAGCAAAAGGATCCCAATGATTCATGAACTATTCCTCTATCATATCTCCTTTTTAAAACTGTAAATGGAGGTTGCCTCTATCACCTGCCTCTTTAGTTCCGTCCATTTCCCCACTACTATGCTAAATGATATCGTGGCTTATCGTCCAACTCCTGACTCTCAACCTGACCTCCCACCTGACCCTTCACCTCGACGTCTCCTGACATGAGCTCCCAAGTTTGCAATTAGTAGATTAGTAATCCCGCAAGTTTTAGTGACTTTTGTTAACCCAACATTGCCAAGGAAGGCCACTTTAATCATAAACTTGTGGGCATAAAGACCTAACAACTGGCTGGAAGGGAGGCAGGGAAGGAAGAGGAGGGAGAGGTAGTGGGAGGGAAGATAGTGAAGGAGAGGGGGAGAGGAGACGGAAAATGAGGGAAGGGGATTTGATGGGATGGTGGGAAGGAGAGAGAGAGAGTGCAAGATGAAATGGAGGGGTGATTGATAAGGGAAAGGGCAAACGCTAGAGAATGGAATGTGGAAAAGCAATCATAGTGGTGTGGAAAAGTGGTGGTAGCGTGCCAATGGCCACATGGATGACAGGTGGTAGACAGAGACAAGCGGGGCGGCAGATACAGATCCATGTGTCCCTGATACACATAAACACCAACGTAATCAGTGGTTTAAACAACACACATCATTTAATGAATTACCTGCGCCTACAACAGGATCTCACGCAAGATAACACCACACGTAAGGTAACATCTCACGCAAGATAACACCACACGTAAGACAACATCACACGCAAGATAACACCACACGCAAGGTAACATCACACGCAAGATAACACCACACGCAAGATAACATCTCATCAGTACTAAACCTGAATCAACAGGGATTGTCACACTAACAGGATAGCATCGAACAACGGGACTAAGAACACAAGGTGTGACAACAACGGCTCTGTTCGCTCATTTTGGCCTGTCTCTAGCTTTATCTATCCCGTTTCATCTGTTTCTATCGAACCTATTTTTGATAGCTATATAGTCTTCCTCTTTCAGGTTTCCCTCCAGGCCATTCCACCCGGCTACCAGCCCCTGTTGTCAGGCCAATACTGCCCCGTAGAATAGCTGAATCTGAACGTGTCCAGCTTATAGCCCTTGGGCCAGATTCACGAAGCAGTTACGCAAGCACTTACGAAGGTGTACATCTTTCCTCAATCTTTGACGCCTTTGGTTACATTTATTAAACATTTACAAGCATGAAAACTTGCCATCAACGGTTGTTATTGTTATAAACAGCCTCCTGGTGCTTCGGAGCTCATTAACTGTTTAATAATTGTAAACAAAGCCGCCAAAGATTGGGAAAGATGTACAGGTTCGTAAGTGCTTGCGTAACTGCTTCGTGAATCTGGCCCCAGTTCGTAATAGCTTGCGTAACTGCTTCGTGAATCTGGCTCCAGGTTCGTAAGTGCTTGCGTAACTGCTTCGTGGATCTGCCCAGGTTCGTAAGTGCTTGCATAACTGCTTCGTGAATCTGGCCCCAGGTTCGTAAGTGCTTGCGTAACTGCTTCGTGAATCTGGCCCCAGGTTCGTAAGTGCTTGCGTAACTGCTTCGTGAATCTGGCCCCAGTTCGTAAGTGCTTGCGTAACTGCTTCGTGAATCTGGCCCCGGTTCGTAAGTGCTTGCGTAACTGCTTCGTGAATCTGGCCCCTTTTGCTATGGTTCTGACCTGATTTGATAGCTTCAAAACCTTGTTCATATCTTCTCCGATGATTCACCTCAAGGACTTGAGGAGGAGCTGTGTCATGTCTGCCTTCCTCCTGCGTCTCTAAGGAGAATGAATATATTGAATTACGGTGTAATGAGTGTGGAATAATTGCAGACTTGTATATATGTGTTCACCAATTGCAACTATTTAATATATGTACAAGAAGGATGGTTAATTTGTCAAATATCTGCAAGTTAAGCTTAACTGTTGTCAGCGTTTTACGTACGGTTGAGTGCGTTCGCTTTTCGAACGCTAGTGTGTTACGTACGCCAGTGAGTTCTATCTGCGAAAGTTGGTTGTTATCGTGCGTTCTGGATACGCAAGAGAGTTCTCTTTACGCTATCGATCGTCCTCTCCCTCTGCACTGATTACTGGTTATCATCTTTGTGCATTACTTTATTGATTGTTGTTGTACTCTCTCTCTCTCTCCCTCTCTCTCTCTCTCTCTCTCTCTCTCTCTCCTCTCTCTCTCTCTCTCTCTCTCTCTCTCTCTCTCCTCTCTCTCTCTCTCTCTCTCTCTCTCTCTCTCTCCATGGTAGTGTTATTATTACATACACAGTAAGGTGTGATAGGAAAATGACTTCAAAACAGGATTTCCGCGAACCGCCCAGCTGGCCTCATGACGTCACTAATGGTATCCGCCCACAAGTCGGATGAGGCGCTCACGAACGCTTGGCTTCGCCTCGCCGTTTTCTGGAATATATATACAGAACTGGTCCCTATTTATCGCTGTATAAACACAGTTTACTTTGGATCTGGATTATATGTTCATTACTAGAACTGGTGACTTGCCATTACATTAATTACATTAATTACATCACATTTCAATTACCAAGTAACAACATTACTTGCTGGTTGGTCAGTATATTGTTCTCTTAATAACCCTCCAGAAGTTAGGCTTTAAGCCTGACATCAAGTAAAATTTTTTCCCTTAACTAATGTTAAGAATTGTATTTTTGTTCATTTATTGATACGTATAGAAATAGATTAATTTCGCATTATTTAGTAAATGTAATATTTACAAAATGTTTCGATTTACTTGTAGAAATATGTAAAGTTGAAGCCACTTTGCAAACTGAAGCTAAATACAGTTAAATGCTTTCAAATTTTTGTGTAGGTTTCAATTTTTTGTTTAAATCTTGAGTTGCTGAAATGCTTCAGTGTAAACCTGTGTCAACAATTACACAAATAAGTATTATTCGCTTGAAATGTCCAAAAAGCATAATTTGAGTCACATGCATTTAAATTTTTGTTTTAACTTCCATAACGTTACAAATTTTCTGCAGGTAACAGCTTCTTGACCTGGAAGTATTATTGCCCTTGTAAGTTAAGCGTGATATGGGCTCACCATAGCCCGTGCTACTTGGAACTTTTTGTTCCCAGTAGCTGAATCTTAAAGAACAACAACTCCAGAGTGTGCAACCCGTCCTCGCAAATTCGTATAGTCAATATTGACTTATTAAATAAGTGCATAGGTGACATACTTAACATAATAGTTTCCCTTGAAAAGCTTCATAGAAAACACCGACCTTACCTAACCTACTTACTATGTTAAAATAAGCATCTTATAGCTTCGTAATTACAATTGTTACTTAACCTATTATAGGTATTACGTAATTACAAGTGTTACTTAACCTATTATAGGTATAGGTTAAGTAATAATTGTAATTACGAAGCAATAAGATGCTTATCTTAACATACTAAGTAGGTTAGGTAAGGTCGGTGTTTTCTATAAAGCTTTTCAAGGGAAACAATTATGTTAAGTATATCACCTATGCACTTATTTAATAAGTCAATATTGACTATACGAATTTGCGAGGACGGGTTGGAGTGTGAGGTTGTAGTAGGATAATATCCATCCAGACCACATTAATGAAGACCGTAATTATCCTGCCTAAAAGTCTTTAACCCATAATTATCCAAGCCGCAGGTACTTCATAACCTTCCCGGTTTGGTGCCTTCTTTTGATAATTACTTTCTTATCCAAGCCACAATTAGCCATCTTCGTAACCCACTCGGGCTACGTTAACGAGAAGAGTAAGATGATCGGGAGATGCTGGCTGGATGCTAGATAACAAGATGATACGACCCGCCTCTTGGCTGAGGACTCAGCCAGTCAGCAAGCGTAAGCTTAGCGGAGTCTTGGAGCCAGATTCACGAAGCAGTTACGCAAGCACTTACGAACGTGTACATCTTTCCTCAATCTTTGACGGCTTTGGTTACATTTATTAAACAGTTTACAAGCATGAAAACTTGCCAATCAACTGTTGTTATTGTTATAAACAGCCTCCTGGTGCTTCGGAGCTCATTAACTGTTTAATAATTGTAAACAAAGCCGCCAAAGATTGAGAACAGATTGACAGGTTCGTAAGTGCTTGCGTAACTGCTTCGTGAATCTGTCCCCAGGTTCGTAAGTGCTTGCGTAGCTGCTTCGTGAATCTGTCCCCAGGTTCGTAAGTGCTTGCGTAACTGCTTCGTGAATCTGTCCCTTGGTCATCTCTGCAGCGCAATCTTGAGTCTATGGAAGTACCTGTTTATGAGTATAGGGGGGTGGAGTGAGTGAGGGAGCGAGGGGCAGTGTGAGGGAGAAATTACAAAGGTGAACTGAGTCTAGAAAATAGAGATTTACCTATTTTCCTATGATATATTCACTCATACTGAAAAAAAGTATGGCACAGTACTGTGTAATATTGTGTAATGTTCACAGTCGTCGTCGCGATCGATTTCAAGAGCATCCAAGACGCTCTCGACCGCTATCTGATCAATCACCATTATATGGTGGTGTTGCTATAGCCCCCTACCACGTCTACCACGTCTACCACGTCTACCACGTCTACCACCATCACAGTGTGGTGATTATATCGTGGTTACCCCCCCCCCCCAATCACACGCCACCCCCAAACCATGACCACAACCAGTATACCATCCACCACCATACAGCTATTGAGGATAGGGAAATATCACTAGCTGTCACAACCCTCGAAGCCAGAAGAAACACATATGATTACGACATACAAGATACTGAGGGCAATAGGCAAGGTGGACAAGATCACTATCTTTATATTGAGAGAAGCAGCATGAAGAACACAAGTGAAGGAACAACCGTGGACATCTTCAAGAGGAAACTAGATTGTTTCCTTCAAGGAGTGCCGGACCAACCGGGCTGTGGTGGGTATGTGGGCCTGCGGGCCGCTCCAAGCAACAGCCTGGTGGACCAAACTCTCACAAGTCAAGCCTGGCCTCGGGCCGGGCTTGGGGAGTAGAACAACTCCCAGAACCCCATCAAGCAGGTATATGTGAGCCTGTGGGCCGCTCCAAGCAACAGCCTGGTGGACCAAACTCTCACAAGTCAAGCCTGGCCTCGGGCCGGGCTTGGGGAGTAGAAGAACTCCCAGAACCCCATCAACCAGGTATCAACCAGGTACCAACCAGGAAGGGTGGAAACACAAACGCGTCAAAAAATAAAAGAAAACACTAGTACTCTATACAGATAATCAACAAGTGAAATACACTGGAAGCAGCAGTTAAAGAAGCCACCTCCATCTTCAAATTTAAGAAATAAGACAAATTCAAACGATAGGATAGTTAAATTCTATAGTAAGAGGAATAAAGCCAAGAGAGCAGACATCAAGAGCTTATCACTGCGCGTGTGTCAAGTAACCAAGATCATCTTGGCCCTCCCAGTAGCCCCTTAAGACGACTGCTTCATATCCCCCCAACAACCACTCCATAACAAGCGAACGACGTCGTAGTTCACGAGTTACATCTCTTTAAAATACGTAGTTAACTTATGACAGCTAAAAGTTGTGAGAGCTACACTCAGAATGAACAAATCCACAAAGACCGTGTGGATTTGCAACAAAAATCCATCACGGGCCTTGTGGATTTGTTTTTTGATGCATCACGCTATTGTGGTTTGTGTGTGTCAGAATGAGGTTGTTGACCAGACCACACACTAGAAGGTGAAGGGACGAAGACGTTTCGGTCTGTCCTGGACCATTCTCAAGACAATTGAATGGTCCAGGACGTCTTGAGATGGTCCAGGACGTCTTGAGATGGTCCAGGACGTCTTGAGATGGTCCAGGACGTCTTGAGATGGTCCAGGACGTCTTGAGATGGTCCAGGACGTCTTGAGATGGTCCAGGACGTCTTGAGATGGTCCAGGACGTCTTGAGATGGTCCAGGACGTCTTGAGATGGTCCAGGACGTCTTGAGATGGTCCAGGACGTCTTGAGATGGTCCAGGACGTCTTGAGATGGTCCAGGACGTCTTGAGATGGTCCAGGACGTCTTGAGATGGTCCAGGACGTCTTGAGATGGTCCAGGACGTCTTGAGATGGTCCAGGACATCTTGAGAATGGTCCAGGACGGACCGAAACGTCGTCGTCCCTTCACCTTCTAGTGTGTGGTCTGGTCAACATACTTCAGCCACGTTATTGTGACTCATCGCCTGCACTCAGAATGAGGTCGCTTCAGGCATGGGTCGTTAGGACTGTACCTGTGTTAGGGATCACCCTGAGAGACATTTAATGGCTCTAATTGCCTCTTTGGTCCTTAAAAATGGCCTTTATGGTCTGGGTGGGTCATCCAAAGGTTCTCATAAATCACAGTTAGCGGCACTTGGCCAGATTGGATTGTGTGGTTTTTTTAACGGGTGTTTCGGTAATCCGTCTTTTGGATGGCAACAAGCAGTTGCCATCCAGAAGATGGATGGCATCCATCTTCTCATACTTGTTAGTCTGACGACTGTCATCCAACAGCCGTTAAGTCCCCAGTGTTCTTTCTTCAGTGAGTCTCTACATACGATTCCCTTTTTCTGGTGTGTGTGAGCTGGGATGTCCTTTCCCTTCCCCTTGGTGGTGTGGCCTACTTGTGCTTGCAGGGGTTGAGCTCTGGCTCTTTGGTCCCGCCTCTCAACTGTCAATCACTGGTGTACAGATTCCTGAGCCTATGGGCTCTATCATATCTACACTTGAAACTGTGTATGGAGTCAGCCTCCACCACATTACTGCCTAATGCATTCCATTTGTACTAACTACTCTGACACTGAACAAGTTCTTTCTAATGTCTCTGTGGCTCATTTGGGAACTCAGTCTCCACCTGTGTCCCCTTGTTCGTGCACCACTCGTGCCAAATAGTTTGTCTTTATCCACCCCTGTCAATTCCTCTAATGATTGTGTAGGTGGTGATCATGTCTCCCTCCCTTACTTTCTGTCTTCCAGGGACGTGAGCTTTAGCTCTCGTAGCCTTTCTTGTCGTTCTCTGTGTATCTGTTCTCCCATTTTCTCAACTTCATCACTTGTTCCTTCACTGCTGTTTCCTTCTGATGTGGCTGTGGAGCAGCTTTGGTGGGTCTTGGCTTTACTCGCGATGTCATTTCATACTGTCTCTCTGCTTCTCTCCTCACTCTGAGGTACTCATTTCAAACTGTCTGCTTCCCTCCTCACTCTGAGGTACTTATTCCTGGCCTACCCCCCTGTGCTGGGGTGACCTGTCCCACTGGTGGTGGTGTGTGTCAAGATGAAGTGTTCTGTCCCCCAGGACGCGTGTGTGCGCGTGCACGTGCGTGTGTGAAGCTGGAGTGCACTATACTCCTGCCGGTAGCCTCCTGTAGCACCCTCAGCGCATCTCGTCTCCACCAGCCACGACAAACACCACATGAACGAGAATTCACCTGGAGGGTCTCCGCCTGTATCTCTTATCTCCACATTACTCCTCTAGATGTATTCCTGTCTATTTTGGTTAGGTTAGGTTAGGTTAGGTTAGGTTAGGTTTGGTAACAAACTCCTATTTTTACTCCTATAATTTGACGATATATATAATATAAAATAT
>WNGS01109749.1:1919183-1934759 GCA_020271785.1 Procambarus virginalis
TAGTTATATATGCAATTGTTTACCAGCCCTGCCGTCACCAGTCCGTTGTGGTGGGAACACAGGCGGCCTCACCTAGCCTCCCGGCGGCGTCACCGCACCACCTGTTGTTGACCCGTCCTATTCCCACCCACTGGGCATGTCCTGGTGTAGGTAGGAGTGAGGGCGGGCGGCGGCCTACATCGGCCGCTTATCTTGGCTCGGGGGCCTGACTACCACTGGCCCGGGCTGACTCAGTTGCCGCCTGTAGGCGCCCACATTGGTTGTTGTGTTGCCCCGAGTGGACGGCAGCACCTTGCCGCCCACAACCTGCCCCGCCACATGTCATGGAATGGCCACCTCCTTCTGTACGTTCTGCTTCTGTAGAGTGCCGCCGCTAGGTGTCTGTGTGTATGGTTTAACATTACCTCCGGGCGTCGTACGCGCTGCGCCCCGCCCCGGCACCCACTACCACCACCCACGACTGCGCCGCCCCACACAGGGCCACGCACACGGGCGGGGACAGCAGAGCACCCACACCGGGTTTTGTCTCCTGACATCTTTAGCACGTAAGACTTTTCCTCCTGATAATTATCATTCTTCTTATTTAGAGTAATAATCCGATATACAGGCATATAGTATGAGCGCTTCTGTATAAGTTACCGTAGTATAACTATTAATATTATTATATTTAATGTGTCATTAGTCTATCTGTTTGCTTGTTTAACTTGTCGAGTGTAGAGCCATGGGTTGGATTTTGGTTATTTTGGTCACATGTCGCAAAGGAAATTAAGAGAAAATCCAGATGACATATTTGTAATTTGAGATATGATGTAAGAAATAATTTTAGCAGAGCCTACGAGGACCCCCCGAGACAGCCCGCCCAAGCGGCCACGAAGGTATCATACTGCTGCCCTACGCCCACAACTGGAATGGCCAAACTCTCTCCCATCGACTTTGGTTTGAATACTGTACTGCTCGTATTATCCAAGTACTTAATCATTGGGTTTTGTCGTGTATTTGTGTTCCAAGCAGTCTTAGACACTAAACCAAGTTGTAGATGATAAGTTCTTTGCCAGTTCATGTAAGTTCCCCCTTCAATTTTCGCTGGGATCCGGTCTCCGTTTTCTTTGAGTTGTCAGTCGCTCTTGGAGGCGCGCCGACCGGCCGAGCCTCTCCTGTCCCTATGTCTCCTCCACTTCCTCACCCACCCTTTCTTTCTTTTTTACTTCCATCACTTTCTATTTGTCAAATACCTATTAACACACCCCCAACACCCTCCCCCGCCCTTCTCCTGACCCCCCTATCCTAGTCCTCCCCAGGTCCCACCTTCCCTTCTCCTTCCCTGCAAGGTGCCCCAAACTTTGCTCTGCAGCCCAAAATGCCACCACCACCCGCGTTCTTCTTGCCCTCATGTTTCCTGTCACTCGTAATGAGGCAATTGTGATTTTGGCAAGGACCTGAACAATTAACCAAAAAGTTGAGCAGGGAGCTTTCCACGGCTGTTTATTTATTTACCTATGTTTTAGGCCAGGATGGTTGGCGCGCTGAGGGTGCTGGCTGGCCGGGAGGAACTAGCCCTTAAGAACCCTCCCATACAGGTGGTCTTAACCAACACGCACTCCGCTTAATACTCATCCTGGCTGCCACATCCTACATTTCTCACAAGTTGGCTAACCAATAAAATCATAAACGCCAAAATTAAGCCTCAAACGGTGCAATAAAACATGTGATATTGGCTTGATGGTAAACCCTCTTTATTTATGTTAGTAAGACGGCCGCTCCGCCCCCACAGCCCGCCCCCAGTCGCGCCACCCCAGCCGGACAAGCCCTGACCAATTTTTGTACACAGCGATGCGATCGATCTTGTTGTCGTTTCCAAAGGTAGTTTTGGTTGTATTGCAATATTTGTACTTTTCCATGTTGAAACCTTAAACAATAAATTATTGCAAGACATGTTTATATCTTGTTTTACTAACCGTCTATCCTTCCGCCTCTTTCCTTACCTTCATCTGTGTACTAACAGCACCCATCACCTCGTCTTCCCTATCCTGGGCACATGTACACCCTCGCCTCCACCATCCTGGGCACATGTACAGCCTCGCCTCCACCATCCCTAGCACATGTACACCCTCGCCTCCACCATCCCGGGCACATGTACACCCTCGCCTCCACCATCCCGGGCACATGTACACCCTGCGCCTCCACCATCCCTGGCACATGTACACCCTCGCCTCCACCATCCTGGGCACATGTAACACCCTCGCCTCCACCATCCCGGGCACATGTACACCTCGCCTCCACCATCCTGGGCACATGTACACCTCGCCTCCTCCATCCCTGGCACATGTACACCCTCGCCTCCACCATCCTTGGCACATGTACACCCTCGCCTCCACCATCCCTGGCACATGTACACCTCGCCTCCACCATCCTGGGCACATGTACACCCTCACCTCCACCATCCCAGGCACATGTACACCCTCGCCTCCACCATCCCAGGCACATGGACACCCTCGCCTCCACCATCCCTGGCACATGTACACCCTCGCCTCCACCCATCCCTGGCACATGTACACCCTCGCCTCCACCATCCTGGGCACATGTACACCCTCCCTCTCCACCATCCAGGCACATGTACACCCTCGCCTCCACCATCCCAGGCACATGTACACCCTCGCCTCCACCATCCCCAGGCACATGTACACCCCTCGCCTCCACCATCCCTGGCACATGGACACCCTCACCTCCAGCATCTCCAGTATATGTATATCGAGCTTCTACACCTTCCTAGAGCCAGTGCTTGGATCCCTGGGACCCCCCCCCCCTACACACACACCCCCCCTACACCCCCCCCCCAACAGACTCCTACACCCAGAAGACAACATGCAACACCCCAGCACGCCCCTTGCACGATATACACGCCATCTGCAGTCATACCCTGCTCCTAAACCTCCATCCACACTGCCCAGTGCACCTACCCGTCCTCGCAAATTCGTATAGTCATTATTGACTTAGTAAATACGTGCATAGGTGACATATTAAACATAATAGTTTGCCTTGAAGAGCTTCATAGAAAACACTGACCTTACCTAACCTTGTTAGTATGTTAAGATAAGCATCTTATTGCTCGTAATTACAATTATTACTTTACCTATAATAGGTTAAGTAATAATTGTAATTACGAAGCTATAAGATGCTTATCTCAACATACTAACAAGGTTAGGTAAGGTCGGTGTTTTCTATGAAGCTTTTCAAGGTAAACTATTATGTTTAGTATATCACCTATGCACGTATTTAATAAGTCAATATTGACTATACGAATTTGCGAGGACGGGTTGAGTGCACACCGAGCCCCCACAGCCTGGGTGTGCACATGTTCCATGGGGCCCCCACAGGGTACCTGACCACAGGGGGGGGGCCCATTATATGTGGGTTCACACGTGTAGGTCTTAGTCAAACTTTACGTTTTGCATAGTGGTTATATACACTTTTTTGTATATACGAGACTTGACAAACAAAATTATCGTAAAAATAAGTTAATTTAGACTCTTAAAAATTTAGACTTTAGAAATTCTTTTGATCAGATTGGGTCTTGTATGTTAAACTAAGGTCTCGGTAACCTTAACATTTTGGCTCACTTTTAACGAAACTAATGTAATTCCGAAGACATGTACTTTACTATTATGAGTAGTGTGTTTGTGGTATTTGTGATAAGGCACTTTGTTTAGTATAGGTTAACATACCATGGTTGGTTGGAGCGAGTTAGTGCACTTGGGTTGGGCTTGTGACATCACTCAGGCCACTTTCTTCCCCCACACTTCCTTCCCCCACACTTCCTTCCCTACCCACTTGCCTTCTCCTCTTCCTCCTCCCTCCCTCCCTCCCTGCAACGTCTCAGGCAGTGGTTCTCATATTCTACGTTCTCTCCACTGAGTTACTCTCCGCCATTTATATTATGTTACAAATGTTCCAATGAATTCGTTGCTAACAGATTTTAATGTTGTTTTATCTGCTTTGCAAACTTTATTTGACTCATTTTATTATATATAATTTCAGATTATTCTAACCAAAGTACGTAAATGAGATGATTTGTGGCAATGGATAAAATACCGTAATGGGACCGAAAATTTTAATATAAGTAATGTAACCAGAGTTGATTCTGGAAGATTTTAAAATTCAGATTTACCAGGACTCGTTGATATGTATCGTGGAGGCAGTGGCTTGAAGCCTTTATGCTGTGGGTAAAGTTGTGTATTAAACGCTTATATACTTAAGATGTCAAGAGGCGTGACGTTGAGGAGCTCAGGTGTATGATCACAGTCGTAGTCCCTTCCCTGCTCGTAGGGCGGGGACGTACCTCATCATAACATTCCTATAAATGTCATTTATATTGGAAAATATTTTATGAATAGGACACATTTACATTAAGATACTTTTGATTTAAAATTGCATTTGGGAAAACTTATTTAAAAGCATAAGTGATGTTAAACCGTGTGAAATGTTTCAAGTTGAACAGGTTGCATGAACTTGGTGAGGCGGAGCCAGGAGGGTGTAGGTGTAGCAGCAACGGTGTTGTTATCGTCCAACTCCACCTTCACCACGACAACCACCACCACCTTCTGCAGTGTTCTTAACCATTTTCCACGAGTTAAGTGGACACAATGTCCTTTTTCAAGGCAGTATTAGTAGTAGTAGTAGTAGTGTGAGCTTGCAACAGGGCATTTTACCTTGATCATCTTGTTTGGTGCGTTCACTCATCTTGTGTAACATAGTACCAACAACCCTTGGACGCTAAGGATGAAACTGCTCTGTCGCAAGCCCACAGTACTAAAAATAATTTCAAAATATGGCCTAAATTCTGTGATGTAAGTACCCAAAATTATCAAATAGAATCTCATGTACAAGTTGTTGGAAAAAAAACAAATTGTGGTCTTTAAGGATTCAGTATTTTCTTAAGAGACTAGTGGTAGACTTGGGGGTCTTGTACTGGGAGTATAAAAGTCTCAGGGACCTGTGCGTGGACATCACACAGGATGGGATATACAGAAAGTTTTGAAAGGCAGTTTTAATAAAATGTTAAACATAATTGCGAGAAGATTTTCACTTCCTTCCCTTATATACACGGAGTTTAATACAGGTTTATCCCCCCCCCCCCTCGCCAAATTCACTTCTCGCTGTGACTCATGTTTACCATAAGTTGGAAGGACCTTATCTGCGGCCACAAAGTATTGGCTAGAACTGAGAATATAATTATGACAATATTACCGAGTAAATCAAGGGTTTTGATAAAAAAACTGGAGAGTTTTCTTGCTCTAAATTTTCAAAGTATGCTGAATATTTTTAATAAATTATACCTAAATTACTTCAATTTTATTGTTTAAAATTTCATCAGGCCTGTGGTTCCCAAGAAAATCTATTATAATTATGCAAACAAGGTAATTTAAACTAAATTACTGAAACAGTATTTAATAGGAAACAAGCGACCAAAGTATTCGCAATGTACGATTTTGTTTGCTTGAAATGTTGAGAGACAGTGTGTGTGTTGCAGAGCCTAGTGTTCCGCCAGTGTAGTGGATGACCTGGGGACAGATTCACGAAGTTAGGCAAGTATTTACCAACGTGTACATCAATCTTCAGTCTTTGATGGCTTCTCCTCCCTTTCCGGCCCGTTCTCGTCGTGAGGGGGCTTGGTGGGTGGCTGCCGGAGTGTGATGCTCCATGGGACAATCCTCTGTCCTTTTGAAGCCTTATGCTCCTGCTGCTGTCTTCACCAATTTTGCTGGATGTCTTTTCCTTTCCTAATGTTTCATTTTCTCCCCCCCCCCCTCTTCTTCTTTCTAATTGTCATCTCCCGCCAACCTTTTGCCAGTCTTGATTCTTCTTTTGGACATCATCTGTTTTGACGCCCGGGTGTTTGGGGAGGCATACTCTAACCCATAGAATTGTGGTACCCAACGTCACAAGCGAGGGGACGCTTTTATTGTCAATCCTCCTTTCGTCACTGAACCCGATCTCGATGGACTGACGGTTCTTAAGGTGGCGACTGTGGGGAGTATACTCACGACACACCCCTGGGGGGGCCCCGACAAGACCTGTCTCTTCTTGGGTGTCTTATCCTCTAATTGTGGCTCCGTGATGGGTACAGGGGCACATTCGTGAATGAAAGTATTACCTCTCGTTTTCATGTCGCTGAATACCGTTCCTCTTGTGACTTCTCAGGCTCGTGGAGTGGGCGACCAAGCCCCCAAAACAGACTGTGTTGGAAGACTGGGCTCTATAGCCCCTGCTCTATTGGGCCTAGCTCCTCCTTTGACCCTCCAAACTACTCCCCTCAGCTCCCCTCCCTCTGTGGTTGGATCGAGCCCCAAGCCCCCAGTGGTGACCACCTCGTTCCCTGGCACGGCTAAGTCTCTACTTGTGATTACTGCATTTTTTTAACCCCTAACACACTGGGGGTTCTCAACGCCGTCCCCGCCACAGCCGCACTCGCACGATCCCTTCCCATACTAATACACACCATGCCTTGTTTGGTCCTGCTTCGTTGGCTAAATACTTTGATCTCCACCATGTAGATTCTACACCTGACGATTTCTCCCTCCATAAACACCTTGTTGATTCGGTAGAGGCCTCTGTTACTTTTAACCCCACCCGTTTCGGTACACGTGTCATCGCTGCTGCTCCTCAGGATGCAGCGTACGCTTAGCCGCACTGTCCTGCATTGGGGAGACCCCTGTTCGGGTCTCCAAAAACGCTCGGTTAAATGCCAGTGTTGGCACTGTTCTCCTCCCGCACCATGTTGCAACTGGTATTAGGAACCTGAGAGACTGCCATGAGGATATTAAACATATCCTGGAAGCCCAAGGCCATCCTGTCCTCCAGGTGGACACGTTCACTCGACCCCCATCGTGGCAGTCGCCCTCAGCCCCTTCGAGTTGTGAAAATCACCTTCGATAGTAGGACCCTTCCACCCTCTATCATTCTTGCTGGTGATAAGTGCTCCGTTCAGGAGTACATCCCCTCTCCTAGACTGTAATAAGTGCTGGAAGTTTGGGCACGGTGCCCTCAAATGCACAAGTCTTGTGTGTGTATACCCCATGTGTGGGGACGATGGCCACTCTGACAGATATCTCTTCTCCCTGGGCTCACTGCCTCAATTGCGGCGAGGCCCACCCTACTTTCTCCTGCACGTGTATACACTACAAGCTTGAGGAAGTCGTCTTCAACTTGAAACACCGGGATTGTTTGACTTTTCCTGAAGCAAGACGCCAAGTCTGCCGTCTCCACCCTTTCGCTGGCGTATCATGTGCTCGCGTGTTGCAATCTACCTCTCCTCGTCCTTCCCACCTTCCTCAGTCACACAACCGTTTCCAGGCCTTGGACCCGGACATGCCCACTGCCTCCTCCCCTGTTCCTTTACGTTTTGTCCCGACAGGTCTTCCCCCTAGTTCTCCATCTGGAGTTTCTCCCCCCTTCCTACCTAGTCCGCCATGTCTCCTGTGTCTTCTTTCCCATCTCCCCCCAATCCTTCTTCTCAACCCTCCTCTCAGTCTCTTGGCCCTCCATGCTGCTGGTCTGTCCAGGCTGTTGTCCATCATCCTCCCAGAAATCTTCATGTTGTTCACTCCCGTTCTTCTCCTGTTGAGATTGTTGAGTCTGTTGCCCAGTACGTTGTTGCTGGAACACCTGTTTCTTTGAGTCAGAAACGTACACCTGATTCCTCTCCTTTCTCCTCCCTAGCAGGTAAGAAGGCATCGCTTTCTTCCTCATCCCCCCACCTTTGACTCTATCGCTACGTTCCCTCCCATTTCGGTGGTGGGGGCTCCCTGTCCCAGCTATGGAGGTTTCTTTAACCTGTGATTCCCTCTCGGTTGCTGCCCTTGCTGAAGTGTGCTCCCTGGTTTCTGCCATCCCTTCTCTCTCTCTCTCGTCTGTCCTGACCCTCTGCAGTTCTACAGTAGCGAGCTCTGATGACATTCATTATGAGATGCTTCACCATCTCCCTCCATGCACGTCTCAGTATTTACTGAGTCTGTATGACCAGGTCTGGGAGTCATCAGTCCCTGAGGACTGGCTTGATGCCGTTGTACTCCCTATTCGGAAAACGGGGTCTCTTGGGACATCCCCCTAAGGACTTCTGCTCTATTGCCCTCACAAGTTGTCTGCAAACACTTTGAGCGTATGGTCAATGTTCGTCTGATGTGGTTCTTGGAACACCATCACCACCTATCCCCTTCTCAATTTAGTTTTCGCAAGTGCCGCAGCATGACTGATATCCTGGTGAACTTGGAGGTTTATATTCGCACTGCTTTTGCTGTGAAGACCTCCGTCGTTGTTGTCCTTTTTGACCTAGAAAAGGCTTACGACACCACCTGGAGATACTGTATTCTGTCCCAACTTCGTTCTTTTGGCCTTCGTGGTAATCTCCCTCTCTTCCTCCAAAGCTTCCTCTCTCATCGTTCCTTTAGAGTGAGACTTGGTGCCCCACTCTCTGCCTCTTTTCAGCAATTCGAAGGTGTACCCCAGGGTAGTGTTCTGACCACTACTCTCTTTCTAGTTGCTCTCAAAGGTCTTTCTCCCCCTTCTGGCATCTTCTCTGCTCTTTATGTCGACGATCTTACTCTATGCAGTCGAGGTGATGATTCGCCTCGTCTTCAATGGCGACTTCAACTTGGGATTGATGCCGTGTCGTCTAGGGCCACCAATCATGGCTTCAAGTTCTCTGCAACTAAGGCTTGTGCTATGACTTTACTCGGAAGCATGTCGTTCTTTGTCCCTTTTTGTTGCTTTATGGTCATCCCCTTCTGAACAAAGATTCTGCTAAGCTTTTGGGGTTAATCTGTGACACTCGTTTGTCTTGGTTGCTCCATATCTCTTACCTCCGAGTTGAATGCTCTAAGGCCTTAACCTACTTAAGGTTTTGTCCCATACTTTTTGGGGAGTAGATAGGCGCACGCTCCTCTTTGCATTCCTCTCTCGTACTGTCTAAACTGGATTATGGTTGCCCTGCTTACTCGTCTGCCTCTCCATCTACTCTTCGCCGTCTTGATCCTTTGCACCATACTGGGTTGCGCTTAAGCTCGAGTGCCTTTCATTCGACTCTTACCCTCAGCTTGAGCGTTGACACTGGCTTCCTGTCTCTCCAGGACCGCTGAGATCGCTACTGTCATCGCTACCTTGCGCGGGCCTTACAACACCCTCACTCTCGCCTGTGTCGTGCCTTGACTTTTCCCCCTCCTGTAGTTCCTGTTCCCCCTTCACCACCTCCCTCTTTCTGCCCGGTTGTCTCGCCTGGAACATTCTATTTCGGTTTGTACTACTAATATTTCTCCTCGTGTCTTCACATCCTTGCCCCCGTGGAGGGTCCCCCTTCCTCATTATTGTAAATCCCTGACCCACATCACTAAAGCTTTTACCCCTCCTACAATTCTGAAACGCCTTTTCCTTGAACTCTTCTCTTCACACTCCCGCTTCACCGATAGGTCTAAGTCTGCAGACGGTGTTGGCTACTCTGTTGTTTTTCCTGACCACATCTATGTGTCGCCTGCATCCAGAGACTAGCATCTTCACGACAGAACTTTATGCTATTCACTATATTCTTCGTCTCCTGCTTTCTTGCTGTCAATCCTCCTTTGTGCTTGTAGTTGACTCGCAGTGCCCTCATGGCTCTGGAGTTCTTTAATCCAGTTCACCCGGTGATAGTCGAGATTCAACATTGGCTGTTTCTTATCTTCAGTAGATTTAAGACAGTTGAGTTTTGCTGGGTTCCCAGCCATATTGGTGTCTCTTTAAATGAGCATGTGCATGCTGCCGCTAAGGAAGCTGTCTGCACTTGTCCCATCTCCCGTAAAGGTATTCCTTATTCCGAGTTTTACCCAGTTATTCATTCCTCCATCCTTGCCCATTGGCAGGGTTGTTGATCTTCTGTTACTGATAACAAACTAAAAGATGTACGGGTTCGTAAATGCTTGCATAACACTTCGTGAATCTGGCCCCTGGTTCATAAATGCTTGCATAACTGCTTCATGAATCTGGCCCCTGGTTCGTAAGTGCTTGCGTAACTGCTTCGTGAATCTGGCCCCTGGTATCTTAGCTCCCGTGAACATATGAAAAGGCTTGAGGTTTGTAATGACCTGCGGGAGGGGGGGCTTATAGTCATCTACCGGAGACACAATTCAAGTAGAATAATTCCTATATTGAGACTTGTGTGATCTTGAGTGAATGCAGCACAGTAAGCTATGACCTTTTACAGAAATAATACAACTATGGAGGGAGGACAAGAGTACTTGTGCAAAAGGCCGAGGCAAGATGAGGTTAACAAGGTGGACGTGGAAAGCTTAATAGATATGTGTAACTATGTAAATTTGCACAAGGAAGTATATGGTAATAAAGGGACTGTAGGAGGAGCAAAGTATGTCTATATATAATGTATATATTATATAATTATAAAGATATATACATATAAATTATATATATTATACTGTGTATGTATGTATGTACAAAGATCAATATATAATCGGTGATCTATTAAATACAAAGCCACCACATTTGAAAGGTGAAACTTGTAGCTTGGCTATAAATGAAATTAAATGTTTTACATTTTGAACTGTTATAAACTTTTCTACGTGGCGTTCCATTTGTGCATGAATTGGTGCAGCGTTTTCCTAGTTGCACCTCTACTCTAGTTGCTGTATGTCATCTAGGAAAGGTTTTCTAGTTAAATTGTTATCCTTTGATTCACAGTTTAAGAGCTGAACTGCTAGTGAGAATATCATTCAGTACAAGTATAGTCCGTTTCCCAAGTGTACAACTAGTGCTAATTTTCCGACTTGCTTAAGTAAACCTTACTCGGTCAGTGGCGACTCTCAAAACTTGCACTTACTGTAATATGAATCTCTACTTCGTTATTGTTTTCCGATTACAACTTCACTTTATATCAATTTACTGCTTTCCTGTTGCGATAATTATCACGGTGGCAAGTCATTACTGTATTTAGAGTAATAATAGTCGTGATACAGGGTCACCTTATGCTGTGGTGAGGGGGCTCGTGTACAATGTCCTGGAGAGGGTCTGGGTGTCCTCTGCCCCTCTCCAGGCGGCGTTGTATGTGCGTAAAGCCATGTAGGGTACATGTTTGTGTCGTTGGACCACACTCCACAGGAACTCTAACATGAAGGACCGCTCTCATTTAGGTCTAAAAGAGTCCCAGTTGGGGTACGAGGGAGAAAGAGGTCTTTACATCAATGTTGTAGAATGTTGGATGAAGTAGAACTCTCATGTTAAAATGTGGGAGCACGGCTTAGGACGACACCCTTTCCTGCACCAGCAGCGCTTTGCCTTCCTCGTTGTCCTGGAAGGTGAATTGCCTGGTTCTTGAGCTCAAACTTTATTAAACAGAAGGCATATGGTAAATGAACTGATGTATGAAAATTGGCTCGGAAGGTGGGCGACTGGCTGTAATGGGAGATCATGCTCTGGATTTGTTGGCCCTAGACCTGACTTAGTCTTTGCTTCACCCTTCTGATATTTAGCGCCCTCTGATTATTCCGCACATTTGATGGTGCTACATAGCCTTCCCGGTTTGGTGCCTTCTTTTGATAATTACATACTTCACCCTTCTGATCCTCTCCATTCCCAAGGCATTTCCTTGGCATGGTCGACCCCCGAAGTCCCCAGCGGTGACTACCTTGTCACCGGGAGTGACTCCATCTTTGGTACCTACAGCTGAGCCACTCCTTTCTGGTGAACCGAGACTATCCTCACACTCAAACGCATGCCTTCCCCTCATATTTTTCCTCAACCGCTGCTGTGTACAAACATCTCTTTGGCCCTGCTCTGTCGCTTAAATATAACCTCGTGATTACCTTACCCATCCAGATTTACTC
Organism: Procambarus virginalis; assembly: GCA_020271785.1. Taxonomy (NCBI): domain Eukaryota; kingdom Metazoa; phylum Arthropoda; class Malacostraca; order Decapoda; family Cambaridae; genus Procambarus; species Procambarus virginalis. Next base: position 1,931,045 of record WNGS01109749.1, read on the forward strand.
CTAGGTAAACCTGTGGTTACACATGTTACCTTTAATACCATATTGACTGACTTGTCCCCCCCCCCCATGTTGCGACTCTAAACAGGGAAGTAAACGATTACCAAGATAACATTAAGTACATCCTCGAAGCACAAGGTTATCCTATCCTCCAGGTTGATTTGTTCACTCGACCTCTTGTGGTCATCGTCGTTAGTCCCTTAGTTGTTAAGATCACCTTTGATAGTCCAAACCTCTTTACTTTGGGAATTCTTGCTGGTGCCGGATGCACCATCCTAGAATATATCCTCTCTACGCCTCTGCAATAGGTGCTGTATGGGCATAGAATCTGTAAGTGTAGTAGCAGTGTGTTCTTTTGCCATTGTGTAATGATACCGACTGCCCTATGTCATTTTTTTTTATCCATGTTCACTACATCAATTACATTATCAACATGGTATCTTTTCCCGAGGCTAGACCCCAGGTCCGACGTCTTTCCTCCTTTTCTGACGTGACTTACACTCGAACATTGCATCGCACTCCTCTACACTACCCTTCTTTCCTTCCTCGGTTCCACAACCATTTCCAAGCCTTAAACCCCGCTACGTCTACCAGCACAATTTCTCTTCCTCTTGTGTGATATGAAGCAGAGGGCATTCCTCTGGTTTCTCCGGTCGTGTTTTCCTCCCTTCCTCAGCTTTCCTCTGTATTTACATTGCTTCTCCACCACCCCGCTCTTCTATATCTGCTGACAGTCCCATTGCCTCACGGTTCCATCATCTTTGTCAGCCCTCCACTCTGTCTTCTGGCCCACCCTGGACTATGACCGACCGCGCCGATACCCCTCCTCCTTTTGCCGACTCACGGTCTCGCTCCCTACCTGAGACGATGGAGTCTACAACACAGTAAGTACCTTGACACACAGTTTTCACCACTTTGTACGTCTCCAGGAGCGTTGATGGGCACTCATCCAGGTCACTTCTGCGGTTATATCTTTCTTCCCTTCATTTTTTTTCAGTATCCCCAAACTACTGTTCTCTTGATTAAGAACGATGTTACCTATGCCTCCTTTCTTTTTCATCCGAAAATTCATTGACTTCCATAGCTTTGTCCACATATTCCAATTTCTCTTCTCGACCTTAAACAAATCTTAAGAGTTATTACCGAAGCCTGTTCTTTTTTAGTGATTTTTAGTCGGCATGCCGACTAAAAATCTTTCTTTTCAACGTACCCTGTTTTTTTTCTATCTGCCCTCTCTCTCTATCTCTCTCCCCCTTGGAAACTATTTGACAAGGCAGACTGGAATCTTTTTCTCCCTTCACACTTTTCTTCCCTCTCAGTGTGATTTATTTTCACCTACTCGATTTTTCACGACACCTTATTAGATGGTAGCCAGCAAACACCTAAGTTTTTTTTATTCTGTTCCAGAAGGCGTGTGCGTGACTCCGCAGGGCCATATGTACTGCTAAATGTGAGAGTTGTGATCCTGTCTCAACCATTACTAATGACACCCATCTTTCTCGTGTCTGGAAGTAAATCTGCAAGATTGCCGGTGAATTTGTTCCAGTCATAGCTCCTGTCCTTCATCTTGGTGATTCCATTGTTGTTGATTCAGTGTTGGTCGTCAGTGAACTTGCTTTACACTTTTTTGCTCCTGAACTCTACTGCATCCTACTTTCCATTCTTGTAAACCCCTTATAGAATCTTGCTCCTTAGATTTTCACTCTCTCCTATAACGACTTCTTCACCCTTACTGAACTCTAATCCACCTTAAGCCTCTGAAATTCTACAGCAGGTGTAAAGACTATTCATTGTTAGGTACTATCATCTCTTGTCTGCCTTTCAGTATTTCCTGCATATCTATAACTATATTTTGGAGACGACATCAGTCCCCAAAGACTTGCTTTTCCCATAAGGAAACCTAGTACTCAAGACTTCCCTTAAATATTTTTGCCCCGTTGCCCTGACGAGTTGTCTGCAAACGTCTTGAACGTATGGTTAATGTACGTCTTGTGTAGATTTTAAAATGTCATTAACATATTTTCCCTTCTCAATTTGGCTTTCACATGTGATGTAACATGACTGATATCTTAAAGGACTGTGAGATCAACAATTGTTCTATGTTTGAAGGGAATACCTCCATTGTAGCCATTCTTTTTGACCTGGAAAAATCGTGTGATACCACATATAGATGCAATATTTTAGCCAAAGTGCTTTGTTTTGGCCTATGTAACAATTTACCACTTTTCTTTCAAAGCTTCTGTCGTTGTTCGTATAAATTGAGGCTTGGTACTGCAGTCTCAAGATTTCTCAATAATTTAAAACCGTTCTCCAAGCACTATTTTTCTTGGATGACCTAAATTATCTCTCTTCCTTTCCCATCATTTTCTAAGCCCGCCGATGTCGTAGTGACATAGTCTTTTCTCCAGCACGAGCTCCAACTTGTGACGTCATCGGCTACCAATCGTGGCTTCAATTTCTCTCAAACTAAGATTTTTGCTTGATTTTTACTGAGGCCTGTCGTTCCTCATCCACCATTGTTACTATGGAAATCCCCTTTTATATAAACCGAATGCTAATTTCTAGGGGTTGATGCTCATTTGTCTTCGTCGCCCCATGTCTGTCACCTTTGAATTAAGTGTTCTAAACCTTACCTCCATTATTTTTGTTCCATACTTTTTTGGGGGAACTGATAGGCGCAAACTCCTCTCTTATGCTACCTCTCCCTCGACCCTTGCTCGTCATAGTCCTCTGCATTATGCCGAGTTGCGCCTCAGCTCCGATGACCTTTCGTTCTATATCCTGAGCTTACATGTTGAACCTGGAATTCCGTCTACAGCATCGTCGTGAGCGCTACTACCTTTTCTTCCAAGCACACTTCATGCGACATCCCCACTGCCATTTGTGCTGTGCTTTGACTACTTTTCCTAAGTAGGGCTCTGCTCTCTCTCTCTCGCCACATTCCTTTCCCTGCCAGGATATTTCTTGGTACACCTTTGCAATACTTAAACTCTTGTTCCTTCCTTGCCCCATTTGTACTTTTCCCCCATTCTCGGAAAAGGGATTTCTTATTAGGAAGTGTACCGAGTCTTTATTCCGCAATCTGCGGCCGTTGGTCTGGCATTACAGGTAGCAAACTGCTGCATTCTTATGGGTGATATGTCCCTTAGCCTTCCTTCAGTTACCATATTTAACGGTGGGAAACGGCTCTGGCTAGGTTGTGTATCGACCACACTCGCTTCACTCGATACTTATGGAACAACGTATTGTTCCTTACTGTCGCAAATACATTGCCCTTCTTAGGCGTGCGTCTCCATTTACACTCTCCTGATTTTCTGAATCATTGTATATCTTGCTTTCCTCGTGTTCCTGTGGGGTCTCTTCTCCCTAGATTGAATTCTCTGTGAATCAGATACCTTTGATGCTTCCCCTGTGTTTGCTTCTCGAGTTGGTATCATAAGTTATATTTTGACGTCTTTGAATATCTCTCGACACAAACGGGTCGAACAAACTACATATTCCTCCTGTGTGTGTGTGTGTGTGTGTGTGTGTGTGTGTGTGTGTGTGTGTGTGTGTGGTGTGTGTGTGTGTGTGTGTGTGTGTGTGTCCGTGTGTGTGTGTCCGTGTGTGTGTGTGTGTCCGTGTGTGTATGTGTGTCCGTGTGTGTCCGTGTGTGTGTGTGTGTGTGTGGTGTGTGTGTAGGTGTGTGTGTGTGTGTGTGTGTGTGTGTGTATTCACT
>WNGS01109749.1:1940376-1958308 GCA_020271785.1 Procambarus virginalis
CACACACAACCATTATACAAGACACTGTACAGCCAAACATACGCTGCCCTGGTGGGTTGCAACAATTGTGCACACAATACACATTATGGAGACATTATGTACTTGCAATTGAGAGAGAGTGCACATTGTACACTGTGCCCCCCATTGTGTACGTGTTGAGTTGGTGAGTGTTTATGTAGAGCCGCCTGCTGGAGCACTGGGTTCGAGCCCTTACCAGGCATATGTAGCCACTCTCCATACTGCTCACCTGTGTTTTATTGTTTATACTCAGCAGTGGTTGTTACTCTTTCCTTAGTTCTCATTACCTTTTGTTTGCCATACATTAATTTATTAATTTTGTTGTGGTACAGTCTTTAGTGATCTTGTTATTAAATTCCATATTTTAATGTTAAATCTATTTTTGTTATTTTGTTTTAAGTTTATTTTTTTATTTGTGGCCGTGCTTTAAGTTCTATTATTTATTTAGCTTTTTGAGTAACGCAACCCTGGATGTATGAAGAGCAGATTGGATAACTGTTGCCACTTGCGCCGCGGCGGCCACGTTCGCAGATGGCGGCGGCGGCGGCGTGACGGCAGTGGAGCACCAGTGCTGCCCTCCAGTAATGTGTGAGAGCAGGCTTATTGGCCACTCTTGGCAGAGGAGATGTCTTGGCCTGCCTGGGTCGTAGTCTCTCCTCCAGCTGCCGTCCGCTGCCCGCCGCCCACTGCCAGCCGCCCTCACTCACCACACCATCAAACGACTGCTCGTCTCTTTCAGACATTCCTTGGTGTTCCCTCAAGTGAAAACGATAGATTCACTGCCGGAGGAGCCCTCAAATCTTGCCCAAGATATGAAAAGCAAGTTAGTGTAAGTGCCATGACAGGTCACCTGACTCGACTGTCGTGACTGGCTTGACACGCGTGCGCTACACTCACTCCCGTCCACCTCCCGCCCGTCACTTTCCACACCTGCAGCAGCTGGTGTGGAGTGGCGGCCGGGTGACTGGGGGCGTGAGTGGCAGAGCAGCGTGGAGACCCTCACAGTCTGCTTGGGACATGAGCTTGGGACTGTACCGTACTTTAGAGCAACTACCACTGTCAAACTAACACCACTAACAATCACGCGACGCAGAGCGGCGGATCACACCGCTTGGCTGCGCCTCTACTTCAACTCCCACCCCATCACCTCAACTCCCACCCCATCACCTCAACCCCCCATCCGTCCTCCCTTTGCTCCTCCTTCCATCCGCATCCTGTCACATTTGACAGGTTTTGTTCCCAACCTGTCCAAAAAGTATTAATGAGTTAACAAGTTTGTTTAGTTAAGTGATGCCCTGTTGCAGTAACAGCCTTAATAATTGTTTGTGATTGATTACCCAGAGTTTTGTAACCCTGCCCGTCCCCTCCCTCCCATTAAGCCCCCCCGCCCCCCCCCATCTCCCTCCCATACATCCCATCCAAAAATGCCGCTTCACACGCGGCTTGACTTCAAATCTCAAGACCGAGCAAGTGGCAACAAAACCAAGGAAAATCTTTGAGCAGCGGTAGCTACTAATAATTTAGATTTTGGTTTTTAATGGATTCCCGTTGGTGGTTTTCTTGGTAACCACACTAACAACGAGTTAATCGGTTTTCTTAACTTTGTTAAAACTTGTGTTGCATGTTTTGTTATTTCTAGTTGAGTTTGTATCAGTGCATGACTTTATTTGACTTTAGTGTGATGGTGGTTGTGACTGCAGGGTTCCCACTTCCAGGACGCCTGCGGGAGCTGCACGCAGGGGTCGCGATCCTCAAATGGCAACCGGGGATGATGATGCTGACCCAAGGCACGGGCACTGACTAATCTAGTAACGGGAAGGAGGGGTGGGGGGAGGGTGGGTGGCAGTGGGCCACCACCTAGGCCCACCACCTACACGCTACACGTCGCTCACCACCTACACCGGCCCATGTACACTATTGATCACACCCCGGCTCAACACTAGAGAGTCGATATCCTTTTAATAGCCAGTATTTTTTTTTATTTTTTTTTTTATTTTTATTTTGTTCAATTTAAGGGCACTTGTGATAGTGAGAGGCACTGGTGGTGTGGGGGAGAGAGGTGACAGTGGTGGAGTAATGCAGGGTGAGAGGTAGTAGGAGAGTGTAGGTCAGCAAGAGACTGACTGGTAGAAACAGGTAGGTTGGAGTAGTAGACAAGATTAAGCACTCACGACAGTAGATGACTTGGGCCATATCCAGGGAGATCAACTCCTAAGCCAGAACACTCGTGGTCATGTTGAAACTAAACTACTCCTGGCTAAGGCTCTTTGTTGTTTTGAATGGTAATACTTGCTGGTAGAGGTACTAACACGTATTAGTCTTGAACTCACACATGTTGCTTAACAAGTAAATTGGTGTGTTGGTAGTGGTAGGAAGGTGGACAAGTTAGTGCTGAGGGTCATTGCCACCATGACCGGCCCTTGACCTGACCCCAACAAGTGCGCTCCAGAAGAGGGAGAGGGGAAGGGTTCGAGATAGTGAGAGAAACGACAAATTAGTGTTAAAGGCAAGATCATATAGGAAGGTGAGAATGACGGTTAACGTTTCTTAAAAAATAGATGAAATGTGAAATGAGGTACTGTGCACAATTTTAAATTAAATTTCAAGAAGCTATTAATCTTTAATTTGAAGTGAGATGCCAGCAGAGGCGAGTGGGTTAGTTAAGGAGCGGCGTGTAGGTAGTTGTGTAGCCCAAGATGCATAAGCGTGTTGGGAGAGTGTGGCGTCACGTGAGAGGTGGTGTTGGGAGAGTGTGGCGTCACGTGAGAGGTGGTGCTGGGAGAGTGTGGCGTCACGTGAGAGGTGGTGTTGGGAGAGTGTGGCGTCACGTGAGAGGTGGTGCTGGGAGAGTGTGGCGTCACGTGAGAGGTGGTGTTGGGAGAGTGTGGCGTCACGTGAGAGGTGGTGCTGGGAGAGTGTGGCGTCACGTGAGAGGTGGTGGGAAGATGGTGGACTGACTGGTGGATCTTGAGGGGTTAGCAAACATGACTTACTCCCACTTAACCCACTCTATAATAATAGCTCTTTTATAGTATTTTAATTTGAAGATTTAGAATAGGCATTTGCATAGCTGATTAGTCAGACATATGTGTAATATAAGTAAATGTATATTAATGAAAGTGAAGTATAGTAATGAAGTATGGTAGTTAGCTTGTTAATTTTAATTGTAGATTACTTTACACATGTGGCTTTGCTATAGAATAGGTACTCTAATTACAGATTTAATACTGGTTAATTGTTTTGATTTAAAACTCAAGTCAATTTAGCTTTTCAAATGCCAGTTATGACAAAATATTGTTTGTTGCCTTCAAGGCTAGAGGACCAGTGCTTGTACATCCGTGGACGATTTTGTTTAGGAGGTAGAAGTGAAGTAGTGCACGAAACAATGACCAGTTGCTTATACAATGGGGAATAGAGCAAGGCTAGTTGGTGATTGGTGGAAGGTTTGTAGTGGTGCGTGGCTTGCACCAAGCATCCCTGCTGGCAGCTCCGACTGGTGGCACTGGGGAGGTTACACCTGCGACTAGTGGCCATTAGCGGCCTGACGAGCATGACACGTGCATTGGAGCACCTCGAGCCTTCACTGGTAGTCCCTATACTTGTGCAGCTTTCTTGACACTTGACAAGACCATGCTTCTAGGTAGCAAGGTAACAACGTCAGATATAAGGGAGCAGCAGGCTCGAGGCGCACCATGCACAGGCATGGGTGGAGGGATGACTGTACCACGACTACGTCACTTTCGTCATATCATCATAATTACAGCCGCTTCAATTTGAGAATATGCCTTAAATAAGTTTCATCATATTTGCAATACTTTTTAAAAGACTCACCCAGGTTTTCTTTGTATATATAAGCAGGCTGTTTGAGTGTTAATAAAGAGTGGTAGTGTGAATGGGGTGGTGGGTGAGTGCCACGAATTGTGGTTTGATGCTAACTGGGGATGGTGTTCTCCGCAGGTATTCCCCCGGGTCGGGTGATAACCTGCTGGGGAACTCCCTCCTCCCCGGCAGTGCCCTCAACGGTTCCGGTTGGTGCATATTTGTTTATAACCTAGCGCCCGAGACTGAAGAGAACATCCTGTGGCAGCTTTTTGGACCCTTCGGTGCCGTGCAGAACGTGAAGGTTATCCGCGACCTACAGACCAACAAGTGTAAGGGCTTTGGCTTCGTGACCATGACCAACTACGACGAAGCTGTGGTCGCCATCCAGTCTCTGAACGGCTACACGCTTGGCAACCGTGTTCTCCAAGTTTCGTTCAAGACCAATAAGCACAAGAGTTAAGGTGGGCTGCTACTCGACGTCCGGACTGTGGTGGCGGTGCTGCAGCCCGGAGTGCCAGAGCTGTTGTCTCCTGAGGACACCAGCACAGGCGCTGCCCGCCACGTCACTCGTCTCCTCCCGGTGGCGGGTGTGGTCAACACGGCCCCCCCACGACGGCGTGGCCCACACCATGGGGGTCATGTGCTAGTCAGGTCCAGAGGACCCTGGGTGTCCTACTCCGTAATTGGCAGCAGTAAAAGCTGTAGCCGCAACAGCTATGTCTGTAGCAGCCACAACAGGGGCCACCGGCGGCTGAGGTACACAGCAACCACCTCTATGGCCCCCCTGCTACCCGGACTGGGCCCCCTCCCCCCTCCCCCCCCCCCTTCCCCCCCGCCGCACTACATGTGAGGCGCCCTCGCGGGGAGGTCGTCCTGCGCCCGCCCCCCGCCATCCAAATATATGTATATTAGAACCGTACTTACTACAAACAATTTATCAAGTCATATGATCTGATTATCCCAAAGCAGAACTAGTCGGCTAAGTGAGGATTTATCACAAGGTGCTAGTCGCACTAAGGCCAATAGTGGACTCGATTGAGAGCCACTCACCGCTGATATCATTAATACTGTAAGTTGTCAAGTTGTCGAGTCCTCAAAACCTTGTGTGAATGGGTTTGCGCTGCTGGAAGTGGGTGTAGGCAGGCCCGTGACTGCGGGAGGTGTAGGTGTGTGCGTGCATGTACCGCGCCCGCCCCTCGCCACCCTGCCTGCGCACACACCTCTCGCGCTCTTATTTATTGATATTTATCTGATATTTAAAGCTAAGTGTATTTTTATTGTCTTTACTATTGTACACTTGAAAGAAAGGAGTGTAATGGAATTATTTTGCCAGTATGTGGAAAATAGTTAGTATTTTGTTTACCTTGTCAAAGGAAGATAGTTTAGTATTTTGTTTATTACCTTGTCAATAATGAGCAGCAATAGAATCTCAAGTTTTGTTTTAGGTTGTATTCTTGCTTGAAGTAAGGAAGCAAGTTTTCTAGTCTTTATTTGAAGTCAATTATGTATCGTAGGTTGATTTTCCTAGGTGTAGTTTCACGTTTTCCGATAATTTCAATGTGTAAAAGGTTAATTTCTTGTCTTTTTATGATTGTTACATTTTCTTTATTTCTGTATACACCAAATGTCATCACTATTTTAGTTCTGAATGGCTGGGAAATAAATTTAGTTTGTTTATTTGAGTTTGCCTTTTTATTTAGTTGACACTTTATTTGGCCCCTTTTAGTTCCTCACTAACATGTTGCACGGCGAAGCTTAACGCACGGATCCCTTAGTTGTTGAGGTGTGTGTTTACAGCACCAACATGTGCTGCTGCCGCCCCAGCCCTCCCCGTCACACCCGCCTCTGTCAAGGTAGAGAGGGGGCGGATCCTTGCTGACATTTGCGGCTGTGAGGAGGGTGGCTCGGTGGCAGCATCCCCATCCTTTGCTGCAACCCATGTCCTTCGCCGTCTCCACCGCCCGCTGCCTGCCGCCCCGCCAGTGGTAGCAACAGGTGGAGAGACGTCCGCAAGGGCGTGGTGGGCACTTGGGCTTATCAACATTGCGTTGAGTTGGTCGTCTTGGTTTGCTTCTTGGGACTTCTGTTTTGGGTTTTTGAGGATAAAACCGCGCAAGTTAAGCACACAAAGTACTGGTGGTCCTCGAGCAGGTGTCACAATAAAGACTACTTAATGATCGACCCTTCTGTACTAATCTGCTGTCAAGGTAAGGATAAGGGAAACTTCCATGCAAACCTAAAGATTATCTTGAGAAAATGTGTCTATTTTTGTACAGAAATTTAGATAAAGAACCCTAATAACATTCCTGCATCAATCGATATAAGTCAATAATAATAATGATGATGATAATTTATAATTATTATTATTATTATTATTATTATTCCTGCATCAATCGATATAAGTTAAGCATATGTAGATGGCAGTGTTGTGATTCGAGTTCCGAATTTTGCAGTCTGATTTTGAATCTCACCCTTCGCGCACCCTATTTGTAAGGGCGACTTTTCTGAAGCACATCAGATTATTCAACCCTACATTTCACTCAGTGTAAGATGTGTATGTACGGGTGATATTTTTCTACCGAGATTGTAGTCTTCGGAACTCTTCTTTATATACCCGCCGAAGCACCCGTTAAGAACAGACACGGTGGTTCTTCTGTTCATAGAGGGTTTTAACAAGTTTTATCAGTTTTTATATACAGTACCAAAGGCTAGTTGTCGGCACTTGTCTATAAGAATTATGTCTGTGGGGGCTATAATTATTAGGTGGTTGAAAGCCCTCTCGGGAAGGCCAATAATAATATACATGTACCCAGTTTTAAACATCAGGGAAGTAAGAAAATAAAGTTTAAGCCAAAAAATATCTTAGGGTCTGAAAGGAAAAGGATTGACGTAGATGGGTGCCATTGTTTTGGGTTTCTTGGTTGAAGCTTACAAAGGTTCTGGGATGGTGTAGAAGCTGGTCTGTAGGCTGGACGTGTAGATGGTATGTATTCTGGGGACTGTTGCCTATGAGGTAATTACAGTTGTTGTTAGGACTGTTGAAAAGTAGTTTGTGAAGGTATTTTTATGCTGAGAATATATATGAAAGATTGCTATCACCCCCGTTCATATTATCCCTCTATGAATAATCAACGAAATAGATTAATATTGATAATGGTACTTCTTGTTGAATAGATTTGATGTTAATGAAGCGCAGGTGAACAGATACATTCCTCTTTCCGTCACAAATATTTGCGTTCTAGTCGACTGCCCCAAAGGTGACTCGCGCGAGGCTAGGCGGCGGTGCCACACGGGATAGGTGGTGGTGGGTAGCGGCAACTATCCCCCCAGCAGTGCCATCCCTCACGGTGATGGTGACGCTAGCCACCACCCCTGCCAACTCCCGCTCACTTGCTCTACTACTTAAAACTCATGGGCCAAATAGTTTAAATTCCGGGCAAGGAATATGTCACAAATCTTAATATTAAAAGCCTTTGCTCAGAGAACTGCAGGGATATTTTCAGTAAGCAACCTTTAATGTTACTGAATGTTAAAATATGGCGTGTTTATGGCTTGTGAGAGAAGATATGGCAGAGGTGGGCGTGAGAGAAGGCCCAAGGCTGGTGTAACCATGCCATGCCGCCCGCAGCACCCGCCCGTCGGCCACGCTGCCTCCCTCAATACATTTTTGCGGGAGTCAGTACCCACAGACTTTGGTTTCAGGATTTATTTATTAAGATGGTAAACACGTGTATTGCATGATAAATCCTATACTCAGTGTAACCAAAGGTGCATTAACAGTTGGATCTCAGAATAATGTTCGTTCAAAGGAAAAGTTGGGCGCAGGTGTAAGTGTTGGATGGTTGATAGTTTACCTGCTCAGGCGGAGTGTTTGGCCATGTGGGGCCACCCCCTCTTGGTTGAGGCACTGGCTTGGGCCAGTAAGGGGTGGCCTTCTGTCCACCACAGGACCGCGCCACAGAGTGAAGGACTTTACGGATGCAAATTCCTTGGTGCCGTCTGCTCCTAGCGGTGTCCCTTCACGGGGGTGGTAATGCTACCGGCCCCGAGTGGTGGCAGCGGATAGGGGTAGGCTGACACTGCCCTAGTAATGCGGGCAGTGCAGCGAGTCGGAGGCGCCGTGCCGCTGCCACATGCAGTGGCAGTGACACGGCAGGTGGTGGCGGTGCGACTCCCCAGCCTCGCTCGTTGCCCAACACGTAAAACCCAGTCTGTCAATGTGTTTGTCGATTACGATGCATTCAGTTTGCATTTTACCGCGTATCTAGTATCGTAATTTATAAAATATTATTGTATCTATTGTCATCTTCTTGTATATTATTCAAGTCTAGTTTGAATATTGTTCATATTATTATTCCTCTTAGAAGGGAGCATGCGGAGTCTCCTACTCGCCACGAGATTGTGTACCCCATCTAAATTGGTTACCGGGCGGTGGTGGGGGCGAGGGCGTGTGCGTGGGCGGAACCTGTTGATAGCACAAACCACCCGCGCCCTTGGTCGCCCACGCCAGTTCCCGCCCGCACCATAGGCCCTACAACCACACTCCGCATGTCTCCCAACACTTGGATTTATTGTATATGTAATGTAAACCTTTTCTCCTCTTTGTGTGTTGTAGCCTACTAGGTTTAACGCCACACTCCCACTCCGGCTGACGGGCCCTGCACGCCGCGTCACCCGCAGGCGTCGCCAAATCTGCCCACTACGCCCGTCTTGGTGCTTGGTTCACGCCGCCCGCCGCCCACCAGTGCCGTGCTCTCTGCCCTGACTCTCGTCTCGCACCCTCCCGTCTTTGCCTACCTCGTAACGAGCAGTGGCAAAGGCTGGGTGAGTGGGTGGTGAGGGCCCTAGGGGTGGGAGGTCGGCCATGGCGGGGGCGTGTTTACGTGCGTGCGTCCTGGAGGGAAGTTCTCTGGTGCCACGTTGTTTCGCAAGCTCTCACTCAATCATTCCATGTTCTCTGTGTCTGTGTTTGTATTGAGTCTAAACTGCAACTTGTTAACGACTTTGGGGGTCTAATCCGAATACCTCGACAACAAATGATGCAATAATGTCTTTTATCCGACTCTTATTGTAGAGTAGTCTATAAAGATTATAATAAAAGTCATCCAAAGAGAAGTAGTGGTTTCAAATCTAAATTTTTATTATAAAATGCCTTGGGACACCATCTCTGGCACAACTATTTTGTAAGTGTTACAGATGAATTTTTGAGCAAATACCGCTGGGGATGGTGACCCGAGCCTTGGCCGTATGTTTCCACACCCGCCAATTCTTGATTTGCCACGTGAAGTACATAATGATAGTGTCGGGCAGCCGCCAGTAGCGCGCCGCCTGGCACGGGTGTAGGCCGCGCGCGGCCGCTGGGTGCGAGGCCTCGTGCCCTGGTCGCCGCGGTCACCAGCCACCTCACGCAGCCACCTTTACTTTTCTGCTCGTTAAGTCAGGCAGGACTTTGTTGGTGTTAGACTGGCCATTCTAGTTATATATGCAATTGTTTACCAGCCCTGCCGTCACCAGTCCGTTGTGGTGGGGAACACAGGCGGCCTCACCTAGCCTCCCGGCGGCGTCACCGCACCACCTGTTGTTGACCCGTCCTATTCCCACCCACTGGGCATGTCCTGGTGTAGGTAGGAGTGAGGGCGGGCGGCGGCCTACATCGGCCGCTTATCTTGGCTCGGGGGCCTGACTACCACTGGCCCGGGCTGACTCAGTTGCCGCCTGTAGGCGCCACATTGGTTGTTGTGTTGCCCCCGAGTGGACGGCAGCACCTTGCCGCCCACAACCTGCCCCGCCACATGTCATGGAATGGCCACCTCCTTCTGTACTGTTCTGCTTCTGTAGAGTGCCGCCGCTAGGTGTCTGTGTGTATGGTTTACATTACCTCCGGGCGTCGTACGCGCTGCGCCCCGCCCCGGCACCCACTACCACCACCCACGACTGCGCCGCCCCACACAGGGCCACGCACACGGGCGGGGACAGCAGAGCACCCACACCCGGGTTTTGTCTCCTGACATCTTTAGCACGTAAGACTTTTCTCCTGATAATTATCATTCTTCTTATTTAGAGTAATAATCCGATATACAGGCATATAGTATGAGCGCTTCTGTATAAGTTACCGTAGTATAACTATTAATATTATTATATTTAATGTGTCATTAGTCTATCTGTTTGCTTGTTTAACTTGTCGAGTGTAGAGCCATGGGTTGGATTTTGGTTATTTTGGTCACATGTCGCAAAGGAAATTAAGAGAAAATCCAGATGACATATTTGTAATTTGAGATATGATGTAAGAAATAATTTTAGCAGAGCCTACGAGGACCCCCCGAGACAGCCCGCCCAAGCGGCCACGAAGGTATCATACTGCTGCCCTACGCCCACAACTGGAATGGCCAAACTCTCTCCCATCGACTTTGGTTTGAATACTGTACTGCTCGTATTATCCAAGTACTTAATCATTGGTTTTGTCGTGTATTTGTGTTCCAAGCAGTCTTAGACACTAAACCAAGTTGTAGATGATAAGTTCTTTGCCAGTTCATGTAAGTTCCCCCTTCAATTTTCGCTGGGATCCGGTCTCCGTTTTCTTTGAGTTGTCAGTCGCTCTTGGAGGCGCGCCGACCGGCCGAGCCTCTCCTGTCCCTATGTCTCCTCCACTTCCTCACCCACCCTTTCTTTCTTTTTTACTTCCATCACTTTCTATTTGTCAAATACCTATTAACACACCCCCAACACCCTCCCCCACCCTTCTCCTGACCCCCCTATCCTAGTCCTCCCCAGGTCCCACCTTCCCTTCTCCTTCCCTGCAAGGTGCCCCAAACTTTGCTCTGCAGCCCAAAATGCCACCACCACCCGCGTTCTTCTTGCCCTCATGTTTCCTGTCACTCGTAATGAGGCAATTGTGATTTTGGCAAGGACCTGAACAATTAACCAAAAAGTTGAGCAGGGNAACACACACACACTCACCACACACACACACACACCACGAGCGTAGCTCTCATCCTGTAACTACACGTAGGTAATTACACACACCCACGCTCGCCATGACCACATGCCCCACGCCACGCTCGCCATGACCACATGCCCCACGCCACGCTCGCCATAACCACATGCCCCACGCCACGCTCGCCATAACCACATGCCCCACGCCACGCTCGCCATGACCACATGCCCCACGCTCGCCATGACCACATGCCCCACGCCACGCTCGCCATGACCACATGCCCCACGCCACGCTCGCCATGACCACATGCCCCACGCCACGCTCGCCATGACCACATGCCCCACGCTCGCCATGACCACATGCCCCACGCCACGCTCGCCATGACCACATGCCCCACGCCACGCTCGCCATAACCACATGCCCCACGCCACGCTCGCCATGACCACATACGCCACGCTCGCCATGACCACATACGCCACGCTCGCCATGACCACATGTCCCACGCCACGCTCGCCATGACCACATGCCCCACGCCACGCTCGCCATGACCACATGCCCCACGCCACGCTCGCCATGACCACATGCCCCACCCCACGCTCGCCATGACCACATGCCTCACGCCACGCTCGCCATGACCACATGCCCCACGCCACGCTCGCCATGACCACATGCCCCACGCTCGCCATGACCACATGCCCCACGCCACGCTCGCCACGACCACATACGCCACGCTCGCCATGACCACATGCCCCACGCCACGCTCGCCATGACCACATACGCCACGCTCGCCATGACCACATGCCCCACGCCACGCTCGCCATGACCACATACGCCCCGCTCGCCATGACCACATGCCCCACGCCACGCTCGCCATGACCACATACGCCACGCTCGCCATGACCACATGCCCCACGCCACGCTCGCCATGACCACGTGCCCAACGCTCGCCATGACCACATGCCCCACGCTCGCCATGACCACGTGCCCAACGCTCGCCATGACCACATGCCCAACGCTCGCCATGACCACATGCTCCACGCTCGCCATGACCACATGCCCCACGCCACGCTCGCCATGACCACATGCCCCACCCCACGCTCGCCATGACCACATGCCCCACGCCACGCTCGCCATGACCACATGCCCCACGCCACGCTCGCCATGACCACATGCCCCACCCCACGCTCGCCATGACCACATGCCCCACCCCACGCTCGCCATGACCACATGCCCCACGCCACGTTCGCCATGACCACATGCCCCACCCCACGCTCGCCATGACCACATGCCCCACCCCACGCTCGCCATGACCACATGCCCCACGCCACGCTCGCCATGACCACATGCCCCGCCCCAAGCTCGCCATGACCACATGCCCCATGCTCGCCATGACCACATGCCCCACGCTCGCCATGACCACATGCCCCACGCCACGCTCGCCATGACCACATGCCCCACGCTCGCCATGACCACATGCCCCACGCTCGCCATGACCACATGCCCCACGCCACGCTCGCTATGACCACATGCCCCACGCCACGCTCGCCATGACCACATGTCCCACGCCACGCTCGCCATGACCACATGTCCCACGCTCGCCATGACCACATGCCC
Source organism: Procambarus virginalis (assembly GCA_020271785.1). NCBI lineage: Eukaryota > Metazoa > Arthropoda > Malacostraca > Decapoda > Cambaridae > Procambarus > Procambarus virginalis. The sequence goes on from WNGS01109749.1 coordinate 1,952,765, forward strand.
CACGCCACGCTCGCCATGACCACATGCCCCACCCCACGCTCGCCATGACCACATGCCCCACGCCACGCTCGCCATGACCACATGCCCACCCCACGCTCGCCATGACCACATGCCATGCAATAAAATTGACCCCCCTCCTTCCCCCCCAACCAACACACACAAGCCACCTCCCCCTACACACACACACACACACACACACACACACACACACACACACACCACACACACACACACACACACACACACACACACTCACACACACTCCCTCCCTCTTCCCCCCCCCCACACTCACTCCACAGCTCAGAACGTTCCATAACTATTGTCGCCATGAGCGTTGTATTGCAGGATTGAGCTGCGCTAGTGGTGCCCCAGATACTGTTAATATACGAAGATCTGTGATAGACGGGGAAGAAATAGGAATATTGTAAAATATACATATGTGTGAAATTTAGAGGGAGAGCCGCTAGAAGCAGATGGAAGATTTGGCTGAACCTGTACTGTCAACAACGGGGAAAGTTTTGAAGGTTTTACTGAAAAACAAATAATGAGGGTTATTTGGCAGGTTAGTGAAAGTTGAAGATTTGCCAAGGATTCATTAAGGAAAGTTCCTTACTTCAGGTTGAGACAGTGACGATATTAGAGGTAAAGATGTATTTCGGCAAGAAGGCATTTTGCAGCAGCAGCAGCAGCAGTAAATTACTAGCGTGACTGATACGGTAAAGAAGCAGGAGGAACAAAGAAAGAAAATGATACGTGGATAAAGTAGGGGGGAGGAATTTGAAGAAATTAACAATGCTTGATAAATTTGAACAAGAGCTACTCGACTGTACAACCTAGCCAAAATGAGAAGTGGGTAAGGGTAAGTTAGAAAATTGGTGGATAACTCAAATGGAAGAAGTTACTAAAAGATGGAAATCACAATTGCGTGATGCATCAAATGAACAAATAATGTCGTAGCTCAGTCGATTAAGGCAGCGTCTGGGATGCTCTCGGACGCAGGTTCGAATCCTCGTCACGGCCCTTGTGGATTTGTATACTAAAGGATGGGAAATATATCAGTTAGAATTACAAGTTATATGCACAGGTTGTAAAGAACGGAACAAGAAGTATGCTTGCAAGTCAAAACCTGAAACTAGCGCTCAAGCACTAGCATTACACAATTGGGAAAGAACTGGTTACCAACACTAAATTAGCATAGAACACTGTTGATAGAAGTAAATGTATGATACTTGCTACATGTCTGGAAAGGAGATATTATCTAGGGTGGAAATGAGCAGCAGCAGAGACAGAAATAGAGAAAATAGTAAGATAGCGAGGTGGCTTCTGCAAAGGAAAATGTCAGATTTTTCGAGAATGGGTCAATATGTGAAAGGCAAGACTCGCCCCCTTAAGAGTAATATCAAGTGAAGCAAATGACACAAGGACTTGACAAGGGAATGACACAACATTGCAAAATGACGAGGACAGGAAAGAATTGTCAGTAAGACGAGATCTTTCAAAGGAAGATGGAAAGTTGAAACCGAGCCTTGAGGAAGTAAAATGTTATAATAATGGAAATGAAGATTTTTTTTTGTAAGGTGATATGGTTTGGGAAGCCAGTGAGATTTGTGTATGAAAACAAACCAAAAAACCAAACAAACTAAAAAAAAAAACATGTTAGCAAGTGAAAGGCAAAGGAGGGAGAGACATTTTCCTGAAAATACTGAATTCTAACAAATATAGATTACGGGAAGTATATCCTATGAGTTAAATGATACAGCTTAAGATGCCAGGTACTGTTGCAATATCAGAGACAAAATTGTTAATTTAATGGTATTCCCAAGGGGATATGCCATCTGAAGACATGACTGCAAAATTAGAAAATATGTAGGAGGAGCTATCCAGGTGAAGGATATGCTAAATGCAGTAGAATGCTCAAGTCTTTGGGAAGTCGACATAATGGCACTGGAGATCTGCAAACAGTGATAAACTGATATTCGGGCGATGAGTCACAATAACGTGGCTAAAGTATTTTGACCAGACCACACACTAGAAGGTGAAGGGACGATGACGTTTCGGTCCGTCCTGGACCGAATCGACTTGAGAATGGTCCAGGACGGACCGAAACGTCGTCGTCTCTTCACCTTCTAGTGTGTGGTCTGGTCAACATAAACTGATATTCACTACTACCTACCGTCCACCAGCAAGCATCGCTTGCACTAAAGAACTAAATGACAAAGAGAGGGCCTTATCATCAAAAAGATTGTAGTGAGAGCACATAAAGATAACGTTTGTTGATACATGGTGACTTCAGTTTAAAAGCCATAGACTGGAAATCCTAGGAAGCAAGGACAGAGGACATTTGGACTGGCCAATTCGTAAATCTTACCTGGAGTCTTTAATGTATCAATAGGTCCCCCTTCCCAGGCTTGGTGGCATATTTTGATACTTCAATGTATCAATCTGTTAAATAGGCCACGAGAATGAGAGAAAAATGCCCCATCGTTATTGATGGGCCATCAATATCATTATCATCATCCAAAAAACAATGATGGAGCAATGATGCTCCATCATTGCTGGATTTGGTATTTACTAGCGCCGCCCTGCTCCTTATATCCAAATTGCATTGTCCCTCCTACGGTCGTGCATATCCCTGTTGAATGTCCTGCCTTCCAGGACGAGAGTGTGTCTTGCTTTCCGACCGTCCCTCGTGGTCACTTGGCCCTCGATAGAATTCTTGGTGACTCGGATACTATTGATATCATTCGCCTATGCGTTTCTGTTCTCGTATTGGCATCCTTGGTGATATTTAGCGCCCTCTGATTATTCAGCTCATTTGATGGTGCTACACAACCTTCCCGATTTGGTGCCTTCTTTTGATAATTACTTGGTATTTACTAGGAAAGAAGAAATTTGGTATTCAGTACCTCCCTCTGTAGGGCAAGTGCCCTTATCCTTTAGGAAATCAAATGTGCAATATGTTAAAATATAGAAGAGATTAAAGAGAGGGATATCTGAAATTTTGTATTTCAAGAGAGGACACTATGGGGAACTTGGCAAGTTCATGAATGAAGTTGATTTGGAAGATTTGTTCCTAGACAAGGAAATGAGATGCATGTCAAATTTTGAGAGAATATGTGCTCAAAATTCAACAAAATTTATACCAAAACAGATGCAGAACTAGAAAACCAGACTGGTTCAACAGAACTTAAGGGCACAGGAGACAGACAAAAATGGAATCAATATATTCAATGGCAAAGCTCTCAAACATTCCATAAAAACAAACATGAACAACTACACGATAGTGAGAAAGAGGGAGAAAACAAATTTGAGAAAGAGATAGCAAAGAAAATCTGAAACAGAACAAGTACTATTGTATAAATTCATTGAAGCCATTTTCAAGTAAGACAAATCCAGAGGTTGACAATGGGGAACAGATTTATAGATAATAAAAAGGAAATGAGTGAACACTAATTGAACAGTTCCAACATGTTTGTGCAAAATAAGGTTGTCAGATAACCAGACAATACGGATTCAGAGAACAACATAGAGGTGTCTCGAGATGAATTTGGTATAATGTTCAAGGAACTAGTTAGGAACAAAACAGTTGGCCCAGATAGAATTTCACCTTGACTATTGAGAGTGCGCGTATCTGAGCTGAACATTCTTTTTAAATTGATTTTTCTGACATCCTTATGTACAAGAATCTTAGCAGATGCATGGAAAAAGGCAAGCATGGTTCCAGTTTACATCAAAATGATAGTAGAGAAGACTTGAGTACTGCTCGATACTCACCCGTTCAGAGCAGGAGAGATTGCTGAAATAGAGGGAATACAGAGAACATATACGGCACGCATAGACGAGATAAAGCACCTAAATTATTGGGATCGTCTCAAAGCTCTCCAAATGTACTCACTAGGAAGAAGAGATATCATCAAATAATATACACGTCGAAAATACTAGAGGGCCAGGTCCCAAATCTACACAGTAAAATAACAACATACTGGAGTGAACGATATGGAAGAAAATGCAGAATAGAACCAGTGAAGAGCAGAGGTGCCATAGGCACAATCAGAGAACACTGTATAAACATCAGAGGTCCACGGTTGTTCAAGATCCTCCCAGCGAGCATAAGAAATATTGCCTGAACAAATGTGGACATCAAGAGAGAAAACAGGATAATTTTCTTCAAGAAGTGCCGGACCAACGGGGCTGTAGTAGATGTGCGCGCCTGTGGGCTGCTCCGAACAGCCTATTCGACCAAGCTCTAAGAATTCAAGCCTGGCCTCTGGTCGGGTTTTGGGAGTAGAACAACTCCCAGAACCCCATTCAGGTACAATCCAGGTACAAGACCCTTTCTATCGTTGATTAGCATGTTAGTTAAAGCACTAGAAACATTTTTAAAAACCAAACTGGTAGAACACCTGGAGAGAAATAATAACACAACAGTGTGGCTTGCGAACAGAAAGATCCTCTGTAACAAATCTACTTAGTTTCTATGAATGTCTTAGAGTTTATAAGGGAGATAGTTGTTCCCACATTAAAGGTTGTTCTGAAAACTGAAACATATTGGAAGGGGAGACGGGAAGATTTCTAACTTGGATGACAAACTTTGACGGATAGAAGAATGAGAACGGCGATGAGAGACAATGTATCAGACTGGAGAAATGTTACTAGTGGAGTGCCACAGGGATCAGTTCTTGCACCAGTGATGGTCATTGTCTTATGAACGATCTAAAAGAAGGAATACATAATTACATGAACACGTTTTGCTGATGCTAGGCTACTAGGCAACATGAGTCAAGACTGTCATGCCCTTCAAGTTACCTGGACAAGAAGGTATGTGGAACAACTCTTTGCAAATGGAATTAATGTGAATAAATACCACGTTGTGGAATGTGGTATAGGAGGGAAATAGGCCACATACAAATTATATTAAAAGGCGTTTAAAGAACTCTGATTAAGACAGAGATCTAGAGGGTAATTCTGAAGAGAAAACTGTCACCTGGGGACCACATAAACATTGTGCTAGGAGCCCCCTAGAGGCCACTCAACGAGCCTGACGGCTGAGTGGACGGCACTTCGGATTCATAATCTTGAGGTTCCGGTTCGATCACTGGTGGAGGCGGAAACAAATGGGCAGTTTCTTTCACCCTGATGCCCCTGTTACCTAGCAGTAAATAGGTACCTGGGAGTTAGACAGCTGCTACGGGGGTGTGTAACAAAAAGGAGGCCTGGTCGAGGACCGGGCCGCGGGGACGCTAAGCCTCTAAATCCTCTCAAGATAACCTCAAGAAAATAACCTATGTTACACTTTCTAACTTTGAAGTCACTTTTTAAAGATGTGGATGGAGAATTATTAAAAAAAAAGTAATTACGACATTTGAGAGACCAAAATCGACATAAACTGCGGTTGTGTGTTGCCCTCGTCTCAAGAAGCACATCATCGAACTAGATAAGGTGCATAGACAAATAATAACTTGCGGAACTGACCAACAAGAGCTACGAGAAGCGCATAACGGGTTAAATATAGCAAAGTTAGACGACATAAGAAAGTGAGAAGAT